>JABMCL010003219.1:25000-27500 GCA_018857735.1 Alviniconcha marisindica
TGTGTTGTGTGTTTGTGGGTGTGTGTGTGTGTTGTGTGTGTGGGTGTGGTGTGTTTTTCCCCGTCCCTTTCTCTGTTTTGTTCTGTCTTTCTCTTTGGGTTTTGGTGTGTGGTGTGTGTGTGTGTTTTGTGTGTGTGTGGTTTTTTTGTTGTGTGTGTGTTGGTGTTGTGTTTTTGGTGTGTTTCTTTCCCCTTTCTGTCTTTGTTTGTCTTTTTTGTTTGGGGTGGTGTTTTGTGTGTGTGTGTGGTGTGTGTGTGTGTGTGTGTGTGTGTGGGTTTTGTTTTTGTTTTTTCCCCTCCCTTTTTCTGTTTTGTTTCTGTCTTTCTCTTTGTGTGTGTGTGTGTGTGTGTGTGTGTGTGTGTGTGTGTGTGTGGTGTGTGTGTGTGTTGTGTTGTGTGTGTGTGTGTGGTGTGGTGTGTGTGTGGTGTGTGTGTGTGTCGTGTGTGTGTTGTGTGTGTGTGTGTGTGTGTGTGTGTGTGTGCTGTGGTGTGTGTGTGTGTGTGTGTGTGGGTGTGTGTGTGTGTGTGGGGTGTGTGTGTGTGTGTGTGTGTGTGTGTGTGTGTGTGTGTGTGTGTTGTTTGGGTTTTTTGCCCTTGTCCTCTGTCTCTCCTTTGTGTGTATCTGTGTGTGTGTGTGTGTGTGTGTGTGGTGTGTGTGTGTGTGTGTGTGTGTGTTGTGTTGTGTGTGTGTGTGTGAGTGAGTGTGTGTGGGGTGTGTGTGTGTGTATGTGTGTGTGTGTGTGTGTGTGTGTGTGTGTGTGTGTGTTGTGTGTGTGTGCGTGCGTGCGTGCGTACGTGTGAGTGATGTGTGTGTGTGTGTGTGTGTGTGTGTGTGTGTGTGTGTTGTGTGTGTGTGTGTGTGTGTGTGAATGAGTGAGTGAGTGAGTGAGTGTGTGTGTGTGTGTTTGTGTGTGCGTGTCTCTCTCTCTCTCTCCCTCTCTCTCTGTATCTCTCTCTCTCTGTGCGCTCGCGCGCGCGCGCGTGTGTCTCTCTGTGTCTCTCTGTGTCTCTGTCTCTCTGTGTCTCTGTCTAGCCTGTGTCATCATTGTGGCGTCAATTAACCCTTTCCAGACGAGCTGCTCTACGATCTGATGGAGCAGTCCCACCAACAAGGCGGCAGCTCCAGCCAGACCCCAGCCCACCAGCCCGACGTCGCGCACTCCACCGTCGGCACCAGCACTCCCACCAGCACTCCCTCCATCTCCAGCAACCCTCCCACTACCTCTCCTTCCTCCACGTCGGGTGCGTGCGCCGGGGCTAGGCCCGGAAAGGGTTAATTCGTCCCCGAGTACGATGCGTTGGAGTCTACGTGGTTCGTTCGGACGGGGGGCACTGTATGTACTTTTTAAGCGTAGAGGTCAATTCAGTTCAATACCGGTTTGGCCCAGCGGTAAGGCGTTAGGCTGGTAAGCGGAAGGACCTCGGTTCGAATCCGCTTCGGCTCTCCTTTCTCTTCAAAAAGGTTGTGGTTTGTGGACACCGTCTTGTGACTTTGTCCGTCACTTCCTACTGAAACATTAAATGGCTCTCATCGCTGCCCATCTTAATGCAGAAGTCATTCTGGTGGTGACAGAGTAGCGATAGGTATATAATCTCCCTCTTCCCCCCACCCCCACACCCCCCTTCCACCACCTTCTCCCCGTCCCTAATAAGCCTTACGGTTTCTGTGGACGTTAAGCACCATGTTTAATTAATTACTTACAATTCAATTCATTTTTATTTTTTTTGATCATTCCACAAGGGGCAATTTTGTTGTGGCCATGGCGGGGCTCGTAAAATAATAATACATAAAGTTATACATAATACATAAAGTTAAGAGAACAATGCAACAAACACAACACCACCAACGAAAGGGTCTTACTTTATCCATAGTTATAGTTATGAATATGGAACAGCTGTGACTTCATCAGAAAATAGTAATGAACTTAAGATCACGTACTTGTAAAACAGTTATAATTAACAGTACACCACACAGCAATAACAACCCTACACACACACACACACACACACACACACACACACAACACACACACACACACACACACACACACACGCACACACACACACTCACCACACACACACACACACACACAACACACACACACACACACACACACACACACGCATACACACACACACACAGTCACACACACACACACACACACACACAACACACACACACACACACACACACACACCCCAAACCACACACACCGTGCATATCACACACACACACACACACACACACACACACACACACACACACACACACACACACACACACACTTCATGTATACATATACATCGTTCATTCCTTCGCCAGCCACGAGCAGAAAGGAAGGAAAAAATGCTAGTATGGGAGACGAACGCAGTCACAACGGTACTAACCAATGCGTGGCCTATCTTTGGTCGATTACTGCGTCCCTCTTGGACAGGCCTTGAAGATGTCTATGTGGTTGAGAGAAAAAAGAAAAAGAAAATCAGTATGGTTAAACATTGCC
>JABMCL010003219.1:45000-55000 GCA_018857735.1 Alviniconcha marisindica
TGTGTGTGTGTGTGTGTGTGTGTGTGTGTGTGTGTGTGTGTGTGCATGTGTGCGTGCGTATGTGTGTGTTTGAGTGACACACAAACCACCACCACTACCAACAACAACAAAAGAAAAAACACAATCTTTGAATGCTATAACCTCGTCACGCTCACTCTCTTCACCATTGTCAATTTCCAACCGCCGTGGGGTGTGGGGCGCCTGTGCAGGTTGCAGCCGCTGTTGGCGGAGATCGAGGCGGATCGTCACAACGTGGCGATGGCGGCCCTGGACTACGTGGACGCCAAGACGCTGCAATACAGCTACAACCGAGGCTTCTCCGTGCGCTACGGCTTCGACTGGAGACTGTTCTTTTTCGAGACCCTGCCTAAACCTCCACCCGGGAAAACCTCACCTGTCGACCCCTACCCGTTAGTACCGGGTATTTTATAGCCTAACACGAAAAAATACACGGTACTAACGGGTACGGTTTATAGCCTAACACGGGAAAACGTACCTCACTTAGTACCGTGTATTTTATAGCCTAACACGGGAAAACCTCACCCGTAGACCTATACCCGTTAGTACCGTGTATTTTATAGCCTAACACGGGAAAACCTCACCCGTAGACTCCTACCCGTTAGTACCGTGTATTTTATAGCCCAACACGGGAAAACCTCACCCGTCAACCTATACCCGTTAGTACCGTGTATTTTATAGCCTAGCATCGTGTATGCGAGAGATTGTTGTCGTTGTTCTTTTCTTTTCTTTTTGACTGGGCTCAAAGCACTAACTAACTAACTAACTAACTAACTAACTAACTAACTAACTAACTAACTAACTAACTAACTAACTAACTAACTAACTAAGCCATTTCTTTTTGTCCTTCGTATCTGACTGGATAGCAGTTTCAATACACTGACTGACAGAAAGTTTCAGATTTGCCTGTCTCTCTGTCTGTCTATCTGTCTGTCTGTCTGTCTGTCCCTCTGTGTGTGTGTGTGTGTGTGTGTGTGTGTGTGTGTGTGTGTGTGTGTGTGTGTGTGTGTACATGCGTGTGTGTGTGTGTGCGTGCGTGCGTGCGTGCGTGCGTGCGTGCGTGCGTGTGTGCTGTGGTGGTGTGTGTGTGTGTGTGTGTGTGTGTGTGTGTGTGTGTGTGTGTCTCTCTCTCTCTCTCTCTCTCTCTCTCTCTCTCTCTCTCATTGGCAGAACGTCTTTCTGCCGTGAGTTGGTTTTCATGCATTGACGACATTCATAGCGCACGAATGCAGTCTAACCAACTACATGGCTTTGTCTCTCAGAGGGGTTGTAATGGTCGGCTCAGCATTTGCCATCGACCGGAAGTACTTTGAAGAGCTGGGCGGATATGACGTAGGCATGGAAGTCTGGGGTGGTGAAAACATCGAACTGTCTTGGAAGGTACGTATGCATCCGTAACTGTTCTCACACCAGTACACCAACAGACACAGGCAGGCTCAGACGAACACATAATTATGGATTACGTGTACTTTGTCCTGTCTGTCTGTCTGTCTGTCTGTCTGTCTGTCTCTGTCTCTGTCTCTCTCTCCCTCCCTGTCTCTCACTCTCTCCAGCCCTCCCTCCCTCTCTCTCCCTCCTTCCCTCTTTTCCCCTCCCTCCCTCTGTGTGTGTGTGTGTGGTGTGTGTGTGTGTGTGTGTGTGTGTGTGTGTGTGTGTGTGTGTGTGTGTGTGTTGTGTGTGGTGTGTGTGTGTGTGTGTGTGTGTGTGTGTGTGTGTGTGTGTGTGTGTGTGTGTGTGTAGATTGTTTCCTTAAGCCCGTTTTAACTGGGCGGATGTTTGTTCGCCGAACATACTTCAGACAATTCGACAACTATGATTCGTTTCTTACTTGAACTTTTAATTCGCCGAACATGGTTCGGACAGTTCGACGAACTTTACTTCATTCTTAACTGGCTTGTAATGAGATGCAAGCTTCGGCCCGAACTTGCGGCAGAAGCACTGCAGACAGCATGATCCAAATTGTAGGCTAAAGTCAAGTCAATATACTTTAATCATCCCTCACAGGGTAATTCAACTACCTACTATCTCATTCTGGGTCCCAGAGACAAGGCTGCGCCTCCCACAAGTCGACAAATAAAAATATTCCCTCCGAAGCGAGCGAAGAACTAGCGACACCGTCATCCATTTTTATTTTTATTTCTTCCCCATCCACAGGAGAGCTCTGCTCTCAGCCAGTAAGAGGCAATGTTCGTCGAATAGGGCGAATGTTCCCAGAACATGTTGAGCGAAGCTTTTTGGACCCCGAATATAGCTTCGTCGCAGCTGGACGAATACACTGAACTATATTCGCGAAGCGAAAGTTCGCCCAATTAAGAACCAACTATATTCGCCGAATACTCCTAATTATGTTCGCGAACAAATGTTCGCCCAATTAAGAACGGGCTTTACGCTGGCCCATCTGTGTGGAACAACTTGCATCAAACACTGCGCCACTCTGATTTAAAATCGCCATCAAGACTCATCTGTTTAATAATTATTTCTAAACTGTTTTTCACAGTCGTGCTTATCCCCTCTTCCGACACGAGAGTGCGTGCATGCGTGCGTACGTGCGTGTGTGTGTGTGTGTGTGTGTGTGTGTGTGTGTGTGTGTGTGTGTGCGTGCGTGTGTGTGCGTGCGTGTGTGCGCGTGTGCGCGTGTGCGTGTGTGTGCGTGTGTATGTGTGTGTGTGTGCGTGCGTGCGTGTGTGCGTGCGTGCGTGCGTGCGTGCGTGTGCGTGTGTGTGTGTGTGTGTGTGTGTGTGTGTGTGTGTGTGTGTGTGTGTGTGTGTGTGCATGTGTGTCTGTGTATGCGTGTGTGTGTGTGCGTGCGTGCGTGCGTGCTGTTAGTGCTACTGTAAAGCGCCCTGTGCACCCACCGTGTGCGGTAGACAGGCGCTCTAAAAATCCTCTTTATTATTATTATTATATAACACAGATCTGGATGTGCGGAGGACGCCTGTTGCACGTGCCCTGTTCCCACGTGGGTCACATCGCGAGACAGCAGCCGTACACGTTCCCTGCCGGCCGCCACATGTCCAAGCTCCGCAACTACAAGAGGGCAGCGGAAGTGTGGATGGGGCCGTACAGGAGATTCCTGTACGAAAACTTCCCGGAAGTGGAGGTAAGTAAGTAAGGAATCCTTGCAGGCGATTCCAGTACGGAAACTTCCCGGAAGTGGAGGTAAGTAAGGAGTTCTTAGAGGCGATTTCTGTACGAGAACTTACCGGAGGTGGAAGTAAGTAAGATCGAGTCCTTACAGGAGATTCCTGTACGAGAACTTCCCGGAGGTGGAGGTAAGTAAGTAAGGAGTCCTTACAGGCGATTCCTGTACGAGAACTTCCCGGAGGTGGAGGTAAGTAAGTAAGGAGTCCTTACAGGCGATTCCTGTACGAAAATTTCCTGGAGGTTGAGGAAAGTAAGTAAGGAGTCCTTACAGGCGATTCAAGTACGAAAACTTACCTGAGGTGTAGGTAAGTAAGATCGAGTCCTTACAGGCGATTCCTGTACGAGAACTTCCCGGAGGTGGAGGTAAGTAAGGAGCGACGGACACTTTGTGGCAATTAACACAGAGTGTCTTATCATTATATTCGGTACTGAATCGAAATTGTCTATCAATGGATGTTTTTTGTTTTGCTTTTCTCTCCGTATATTGGCGCCGTTGTTGTTGTTGTTGTTGTTGTTGTTGTTCTTGTTGTTGTTGTTGTTGTTGTTGTTGTGGTGGTGGTGGTGGTGGTGGTGTGTGTGTGTGTGTGTGTTGTGTGTTGTGTGTGTGTGTGTGTGTGTGTGTGTGTGTGTGTGTGTGTGTGTGTGTGTGAGTGGAGTGGGGTGTGTGAGAGAGAGAGAGAGAGAGAGAGAGAGAGAGGAGAGAGAGAGAGAGAGAAGAGAGAGAGAGGAGAGAGAGAGAGAGAGAGAGAGAACTCGAACTCGAACTCGAAAACTTTATTTTCCAAGGATTGTAGTTTAGGTTCATTTAGACCTGTCTAACAATAGTCCTTGCTAAACTACTGAATAAGAGAAACATGGAGAAACAATTATATGAAAACAAAAAACAACAAAACTTTACAAACTCGATTAATATTTAAACATGATAAACAATATACAAACAAATAAAATATAACACTACCCCTATTAATATCAATAAACATACGGGAACAGCAAAATCAGTGAAAATACTTTGAGAGAGCGAGAGAACTCGAACTCGAACTCGAAAACTTTATTTTCCAAGGATTGTAGTTTAGGTTCATTAGACCTGTCTAACAACTAGTCCTTGCTAAGCTGTCGAATAAGTGAAAACTGGAGAAACAATTATATAAAAATAAAAATAAAAATGTTTTACAAACTCGATTAATATTTAAACAGGATAAACAATATATAAACAAATAAAATATAATACTACCACTATTAATAGTAATAAACATACAGGAACAGCAAAATCATTGAAAATACTTTGAAATGACAATGAATAAATAAGATGTATACATAGCAAAAATGGTGTTGACGTATCTCGCAATTATTTGTAAATCACGAAAACATAACATGGTTCAGTGGTACGTGGGGGGAGGCGGGGAGGGGGGGTGGGGGGGTGGGGGGTGCGGGGGGAGAAGAAGAAAAGAAGCTGTCTTATACGGTTGTGTTAAGGTGCTCACGGAGGTTTTTCTTGAAGGAGCTGAGTGAGTGACATGATCTGAGGTGCACTGGAAGACTATTCCAAAACAGGGCACCAGAAAAGGCCAGCTTGTTTTGAATAAATCTATTCTTGGCATTGGTAACTGAAGGTAGTTGTTTCTGGAGCTAGAGTGGGGAGCTTTGTACAAGCTAGATATATACACTGGCGCATTGTTGGTAAGTGCTCTATACATAAAAACGCCCTTGTTGTAGTCCAGTTGTTTGTGAAGGTTCAATATTCCTATCTTATTCAGTTTCTGGTCAGTGGTTAGATTTTTATCTGGAAGGATTAGCTTTCCGGATCTTCTTAGTAGAGAATTTAATCGTTTTTTGAGAGCATCACTACAACCGCCCCACACTACGGATGCGTAGTCAATGTGGGATTTAACGTGGGCATTGAAGAAAAGCTTTAAAGTATCAGTGTCAACAATGTACTTTAGCTTAGATAGAAGGAAGACACGCTTAGAGAGTGTTTTGCACAGTGTGTCAGTATGTGTATCCCACCGAAGTTTGTTGTCTATAATTATTCCTAAAAGTCGGTGTTCTGCCACTTGTTCAACTTTCACTCCATGTAGTAACAGATCAAGCGATAAAGGTAACAGCTGATGCTTCTGCCTTGTAGCGATTGTCACAGAGTGGGTTTTCTTTGGATTGATGACCATAGAATTATTGTCGCACCAACATGAGACCTGGTCTAAGCTTTCCTGTAAGGTGTGTTCTACCTGCATAATATCTTTTCCGGATGTGTGGAGTGTTGTGTCGTCTGCTAACATGTCGCAAGCAACAGAAATATTCGTTACATGCAATGGTAGGTCATTGAGAGAGAGAGAGAGAGAGAGAGAGAGAGAGAGAGAGAGAGAGAGAGAGAGAGAGAGAGAGAGAGAGAGAGAGAGAGAGAGAGAGAGAGAGACAGACAGACAGACAGACAGACAGACAGACAGACAGGCAGGCAGGCAGGCAGGCAAGCAGGAAGGCAGGCAGGCAGGCAGGCAGGCAGAGAGAGAGAGAGAGAGAGAGAGAGAGAGAGAGAGAGAGAGAGAGAGAGAGAGAGAGAGAGAGAGAGAGAGAGAGAGAGACAGACAGACAGACAGACAGACTGACAGACAGACAGACAGACAGACAGACAGACAGACAGACAGACAGACAGACAGAGAAAGAAACAGACAGACAGACAGACAGACAGATGATGATGTTGACGAGGACACATTATTACACAGTGATACACCTCATATTTTGTTTATGATTAGTTGTTTTCAATTTTGCGGGCATTAATCACTACGTGACATATGTTCTGATGCTTCTGCCTTGTAGCGATTGTCATAGAGTGGGTTTTCTTTGGATTGATGACCATAGAATTATTGTCGCACCAACATGAGACCTGGTCTAAGCTTTCCTGTAAGGTGTGTTCTACCTGCATAATATCTTTTCCGGATGTGTGGAGTGTTGTGTCGTCTGCTAACATGTCGCAAGCAACAGAAATATTCGTTACATGCAATGGTAGGTCATTGAGAGAGAGAGAGAGAGAGAGAGAGAGAGAGAGAGAGAGAGAGAGAGAGAGAGAGAGAGAGAGAGAGAGAGAGAGAGAGAGAGAGGAGAGAGAGACAGACAGACAGACAGACAGACAGACAGAGAAACAGACAGACAGACAGACAGACAGATGATGATGTTGACGAGGACACATTATTACACAGTGATACACCTCATATTTTGTTTATGATTAGTTGTTTTCAATTTTGCGGGCATTAATCACTACGTGACATATGTTCTTTCAATTTTCTCCGTCCTTCTGCAGAATGTTGATGTTGGTGACTTACGTGACAGACGGGCGTTGCGTGACGCCCTTCAGTGTCACGACTTCACCTGGTACCTTGACAACGTGTGGCCACACCTCACAGTCTATGACCGTGACGTGATTGCTTGGGGATCGGTAAGTGTCAAAAGTGCTTTTGTAAAGACAAGAACGACTCGTTACATAAAGAACACAACTCAGATATATATATATATATATATATATATATATATATATATATATATATATATAGATATAGAGATATGAGAGAGAGAGAGAGAGAGAGAGAGAGAGAGAGAGAGAGAGAGAGAGAGAGAGAGAGAGAGAGATTATTATTATTATTAATTAATTACGCATATATTTACAACAGTTTGACAATGATTACAGTACAATACACAACATGGCCACAAGCACTCAGGCGTTTGCACTATCAATAAATCAGTCACGCAAGACCGATTATAAATATTGTAATGGCTTCAGACCCACTTCGCAATGCAAACCGAACTCGTCGTCCGATACCTTCACCAGTAGACATACCGCACTGCCTGCGTGTCTCTTATAACTCTGGAGTCATACATTACGGAGGCACCAACACTGTAATCTTCTGATAACGACATGACGACGACGAAGACCGAAAAATCCCACGACGCAGACACCACAGGCACAGAGATAATTTAAACCAACATGCAGTTACCCCAAAACCCAGCCGATGACGTCACACGCTCGCTCACCCCGGGTAGACCGTCTCGTCGGGTGCTAAACAGCGTGCTCCCTTCTGGCGCCATTCAGTCAGTACAGCCACCCTTCCTGGTGCTGTCCTCTGTCTTCCACAGGAGGCGGCCCCATCCCTTCCGGACTAGAGATCGCCGAAACCCCAGCCGGCTCCACAAGCTGCGATAAACACAATATCTCTTACTATTTTGTTCCCCCACCCAATAATCATTTCTCCACTTCCTTCGTCTGCTCTCGCATCCTCTCCACCTTATACCCTTAATTTGCGCATTGGAATCTGTGTACACGTCTTGCCCTGTTTCTGCCAAACATAATTCATTAAGAAACTTCGATTCATCTGAAGCAAACAAGTTCACAAACATCTATCATAACTTAAAATATCATGTTTTGTATTTACTGTACGCCTTGTCTTACTTCCCGTTGAACAATATTCAGTAAACGACAAATACCTTCTGACGATACTTACGTCTGAAGTTTCCAAGCTTAAAGGACAAGTCCAAGGTTAGGGGTGATGTTTGACACGATTTCCGTTAAAGCTCGCTGAGAACGATGATGTAGGTGAAACTGTGATCTGAGGGTTATAAATGCACGAAAAAAGGCATTTTCTTGTCGTACCGAAAGCGTCGCCATGACGCCCAAATCACGTGACCATATGCCTACTACGTCACTCTGGGGAATCGCTGCAAAATGGACAACTCGAGCTCCAAAGACGAAACTGATACTTTGCCCGAGAGACCCACAAGGATACAGCCGTATCAGTTTGAGCCTGTCAGGCAGGATTTTCAAAGAGTACCGGAACATCGTGTCACCTTCGAAGCAAACCCCATGCGGTATTCCATGGGGTTTGCGAAATCGCACTCACTGAAGTGCTCGCTACACAAATGGGCGTGATGCGGCGCAGCAAGAAAGTCAGCTCGTTTGAATTGTATAAATTTAATCCACTTTCGCCTCACTGCGGGTCGATTGCGCGGGAGCTCGCGCATTGTTATACTTGGGGTCGTCTGCGAATTGTTACAGTTCGCGGCAACACAGTAGGCCGGCATAGTTAACTTTTTTTGTCGTCCACACGCATACACAGTTTACTGAAGAATCTAAGATGGCAACCGCACTGACTCCCCAGACTGACGTCACTTCCGGGAAAGTCACATGACTGATGGAGAACCCGAGACTGTAGTCTCGGCCAGCCTACAGAAAATAAAATCGATTAAAAACCCAATGAATTTAAAAAAAATCAAATAAAAAAATCTCCATTAAATCTGAAACTAGTGACTCATTTGTCAATCATTTCGATGGTCATTTTGCATACTTAAAAACCTTGGACTTTTCCTTTAAGGGGGGACATGGTAGTGCAAAATGGACCCAGACCTCTTTAATCTGTGAGCTTGGGACTTGGGTGTGTTTAAAAAGTTATGACTTGGAGAATTAAAAAATATGTTGTTGCATAATTTTGACGACCCGTTGCTATGGAAACAATCCAAGATGGCCGGCCGCCAAACACAATTATTTAAAAAGCTTAAAACTCCAAGGTCACTGCATGCAGATTAATTTTCTTTTCACAGTTAGTACAAACGTAACGTTATCTTCATTTATTTATTTTTACCAAGGATTTTGTGGTTATTATGCTTTTCCTTTATTTTATTGTATTATTTACATTTTATGCTAACCAATAATATTTCAAATCGGCATAAAACTTAAAATAATATCGCCATCTACAAATCGCTTGGTACAAGTGAAGATCAATACATACACAAACACCATGCAAACATTCAAGACCCTACCTTTACTCAAAGCGGAGCCTTAGGGGTTTTACAATTTGAAAAAAAAGGTGTAAAAGTGAGAAGTGAGAAAACGCACATGAAGAGAAAGAAAAGCATCTTACTTGATATGAACCCCCTTTGGGCATTATTGACAAATTCTCCCGTTAAAGACTTATACTGCAAAAAAAGGGTTACTGAACGGTTAAAAGGGGAAAAGAAAAATTACCCAAAAAAATTTTGGGCCCAATTTTCCACCACCTTCACAGCTCAAGAGTCCGACAGTCCGCCTATGTCTTTCTTCGTACGCTGCTAGCGGGTACTGTCCCGTTCTACGGCCGGGCAACTTGACGTCCACCCGGTTAAAAAACTCAGTTAACCTGCACTGAAATATCGTGCTTCACGCATTTACGTTTTAGTTGACCAAACCCTGCTTCTAAACTTCACTGTAATGCTATAACAACTGCACCCTTTTATACCTTATACACCCTCTCTATAATGCCTTGATTACTGCGTTCGTGAAAGTAAGAGATTCCCGCCTGTTTGTCTGTCTGTCTGCCTATCTGTCTACCTGTCTGTCTGCCTTTCTGCCTGTCTGTCTGCCGGGCTTGGCATCATTAATATACGTATATGAAACATGAATCAGTGAGAGAGAGAGAGAGGAGAGAGGAGAGAGAGAGAGAGAAGAGAGAGAGAGGAGTGAGAGAGAGAAGAGAGAGAGAGGGGAAAGAGAGAGAGAGAAGAAGAGGGGAAGTGAGTGTGTGTGTGTGTGGGGTGTGGGGTGTGTGTTTTGGTGTGGTGTGTGGTGTTTCTAGCGTGTGTGTGGTGTGTGTGTGTGTGTGTGTGTGTGTGTGTGTGTGGTGGTGTGGTGTGTGTGGGTGTGGGGGAGTGTGTGTGTGTTAATGTGTGAGAGAGAGAGAGAGAGGGGAGAGAGAGAGAGAGAGAAAATGGGAAGAGAGAGAGAGAGAGAGAGAGGAGAGAGAGAGAGAGGGGAGAGAGAGAGAGGAGGGAGGGAGGAGGGAGGGAGGAGGGAGAGAGAGAGAGAGAGAGAGAGGAGAGAGAG
>JABMCL010003219.1:72500-105000 GCA_018857735.1 Alviniconcha marisindica
GCTGAAATGTATGTTAATGTAGTTTTTGTGATAAGATGTGTGTACAGCGCAGTGAGTTTAACTCTGGTTAAAGAATGGCGCTTTATAAGAATTTTTTACTTTATTATTATTATTATAAAATTTTATATTTTAATAAGTGTACCGCACAGAAGTAAAGAGTCAACGGCGCCTCTGTCTGTTTTGTTAAACTGTTCAAATAGTTTGTAAACGGATGAGTGAACGAGAGGTATATTGTGATGACGGATGCATGTTTTTGAATAAACGCCCCACTTCATGTGGCCTGTGGACCCCCCTCCCACACACACACCCCAACCTCCGCATAAAAAAAAAATTAAAAAAAAAAAAAGAGGAAAAAAAAGTGAATTGCAGCTTTTGCTCACCTGTAATGTACATAAGTAACAGGAGGCATGGAAGCAACACAGCTACCGAATTTCTCACTTTCGTCGGCAGCCCCATCGGAAAATAGGAAGAGTATGTCATTTAAAAAAAACAAGCAAGACGGTGGAGTACTCAGTATGACGCTGGCGAGTTTCGGAGCTCCGGCGACGATGCAGACAGGGATAAATGGAGACGTAGCGTGTGAGCGAAATATATAGTCCCAAGGCTATGATCCGCTTTGCGTCACCTGGTCGAACGTGACACGTGTGTGTGTGTGTGTGTGTGTGTGTGTGTGTGTGTGTGTGTGTGTGTGCGCGCGCATGTGTGTGTGTGGGGGGGGGGGGGGGAGAGGGGGGGAGGTGTGTGTGTGTGTGGGGGGGGGGGGGGAGGAGAGGGGGAGGGAAAGGGTGGGTGCGCGTTTGCGCTTGCGCGTAAGATCAGTGTCATAAATGTTTGAATTCATTGCCGTTTCTCTCTCCCTCTGTCTCCCTCTGTTTCTCTCTGTATCTGTCTCTCTCTGTATGTGTGTGTGTGTGTGTGTGTGTGTGTGTGTGTGTGTGGGTGTGTGTGTGTGTGTGTGTGTGTGTGTGTGTGTGTGTGTGTGTGTGTGTGGTGTGTGTGTGTGTGTGTGTGTGTGTGTTTGTGTGTGTTGTGCGTGTGTGGTGTGTGTGTGATGTGTGTGTGTGTGTGTGTGTGATGTGTGTGTGTGTGTGTGTGTGTGAGAGAGAGAGAGAGGAAAAGAGAGGAGAGAGAGAGAGAGAGAGAGAGAGAGAGAGAGAGAGAGAGAGAGAGAGAGAGGGGAGAGACAGACAGAGACAGAGACAGAGACAGAGAGACAGAGAGAGACAGAGAGAGACAGAGAGAGACAGAGAGACAGACAGAAAGACAGACAGAGACAGAGAGAGACAGAATAGCTGTCAAGTGGGTGGTGGGGAGGGGAAGGGGAGGTGGAGGGAAGGAGGGGGGCAGTTTTTTCAGGTGGGAAGCGAACCCAGACTTGAAGTAGGCCAGGGTGGTGGCCGCCATGAGCTCCTGAAGATGTCCATTCCATTGTGTGACTGTTATTGGATACAACAACATTCGTCTGTCGCTCTTCTGCTTTAGTCTAATAATCCGGTCAGGAATTGTTCTTGGGAAGAACTATGTTCGTCTGTCGCTGTTCTTCTTTAGTCTAATAATCCGGTCTGGAATTGTTCTTGGGAAGAACTATGTTCGTTTGTCGCTGGTCTTCTTTAGTCTAATAATCCGGTCTGGAATTGTTCTTGGGAAGAACTATGTTCGTTTGTCGCTGTTCTTCTTTAGTCTAATAATCCAGTCTGGGATTGTTCTTGGGAAGAACTACATTCGTCTGTCACCTTCCTCTTTAGTGCTTAATAATACAATATTTAACTTTATCCAGTCAACAAATCCAGTGTGGGATAGTCATTGGGAACAACCACGTCCCACATCCATCTGTCGACGCTCTTCTTCTTTAGAGTCTAATAATCTTCTTCTTCTTTCCTTGGATGCCCACAATCATGTTGACGATTATTCTGGCACTTTAGGTGGTGTTCGCAAAGTCCATATTTCAGCTCTGGTCACAAGTCCTTAAAATTAAATTGTTCCACTGTCTCAAATTCATTCTCTATCTCTCTGTCTCTCAAAAGAAAGAGAAAGAAAAAAAGAAGAAGAAAAAAAACTACTAAAGAACTAATAATATAATATACAATACAACTTTATCCAGTCAACAAATCCAATCGCTGATTGTTCTTGGGAACAGAACGAGGCTGAGAGCGCTCGTGCAGAATCAACACACAAGGGAGTTAATTAGCGCTGGAAATACGTAACACAGCTACAACAACAAAGACTTGAGTCGCCTACGGTAACTCTCACCTGGCATGCGTGTGAATACAAGGTACATAAACTCCACCACAGGTACATCCTCGAATTTCGAGTTGCCATTTCTTGAAAGGGACGGTTTCACTGGGTCATTCATGCGTCCTATCTAATGCTGCTCACATTTCGATGAAATGACGTCTTTTATATTTGCTATGACGCAAAAGAAATGACGCAATTGTTTTATATATATATATTATCTGTCACAGTATTCTACCAAGACAGATAATGAGCTCTTCCACGACAAAAAAAGATTCTATAAAAAAACTAGCGCATGCCTTTTTGGCCAAAAATGAAAGAAGAAAAAAATGAAAAAAAGACAAGAAAAAAGGCATGAGTTTTTTTTTAAAATTTTAAGTACACATTTTCTGTAGCGTTGATTTCTGCTGTGGCCCTTTTCAAATACGCCAATTAATTTTAAGTCTAACTGTAGTGGTCTAAAAATAGATTTGGGATCACCCAACGGGGTGCAGCTATTTACGTCATAACATTTTGTTGTTTTTACGCACGTTTTTGTAGACTCGGCCAGCAAACAATCGACAATGGCGTCTTCGCCGGCACACAATCTAATAATTTGTCGGGCGGCTTAACAAATGGATGTGTGGATAATGAGCGACTTTCTTGGCTTGAGCACTGCACTGCCCAAATAGGCCCAGCGCCACCTGGCTAGTGTAGGGGAGATCATTTGCAGCTGACTTTGAGCTTTGTCAAAGCCCCAAATATGCCCAGCGCCACCAAGCGGGGCGATCCGCAGCTAAGTCGCCCATTTTATATCTTTTTGTAAATAAATCTCCAAATCGTGCAATGTGTGCCTCACTGTAGTGGATGTGACCGGTAGCTGCCGTTTACGAATCATGCTCGGCGATGGACCGAGATGCAAGTTGCTGGATGACGAATATTTATTTCTCGCAGCGTACTGATCCGATGCTACTAAAGGAAATTTTTCAGACACTATTTTCTAATAATAAAACTTTTTTCTTTTCTTTTTTCTTTTTTAATGGAACGCCTGAAACACACGCGTTGCGCAAACAGGTTGTAGTAGACTATTTAAACGTATGGCTCATCATTAATTGGATCTGATCTGTAAGCAAAAGAAAAAAGACAGATTTTGACATAATTATGTCTTTGCTGAAACTGAACATGTTTTGGTTTGATGATGATGGTGTGTGTGTGTGTGTGTGTGTGTGTGTGTGTGTGTGTGTGTGTGTGTGTGTGTGTGTGTGTGTGTGTGTGTGTGTGTGGTGTGTGTGTTGTGTGTGGTGTTGTGTGTGTGTGGTGTGGTGTGTGTGTGTATGTGTGTGTTGTGTGTGTGTGTGTGTCCGCGCGCGCGTAATATTTGGTTGAAGGGCGGTGATATCAATGTGACTTATTGCTCGTGAGTAAAGGCGAGCGCACGTGTGTGTTGTGTTGTGTTGTGTGTGTACGTGCGTGCGTGCGTGCGTGCGTGCGTGCGTGTGTGTGTGTGTGTGTTTGCAGAACGGACACGTGGTACACGCAGAGTCGGGACTGTGTCTGGACGAAGATGACAAAGGCCCCGTCATGACATTTTGCCACAACACTGCTACGTCACAAAGGTGGCGCTTTACAAAGTACGTCACCATGGACAGACTTACTTAAAACCCGTAATTAAAAAGACAGGTTGTGTGATCGTACCCGGTCAGTCTTTCATTTATTTATTTCTTCCTGCGATGTGTGTGTGTGTGTGTGCTTGTGTGCGTGAGTGCGCGCGCGCGTGTGTGTGTGTGTGTGTGTGTGTGTGTGTGTGTGGTGTGTGTGTGTGTGTGTGTGTGTGTGTGTGTGTGTGTGTGTGTGTGTGTGTGTGTGTGTGTGTGTGTGTGTACGCTTAGAATGGTCTCAATGGACAAGATTTTGCACTTTACAAATACTTCAACTATCATTGTTGTTTAACCGCTTCGCCGTACGCAGTGGGTGAAAATTCACCCATAAATTCATTTGATAATTCGTAACTCAAGAACTCTTTAAATTACGAAACGGAAATTTCATGACTTTGTCCACTACCTTTTCCCCCTTGAGCCTGCTGAAGATTGTGTACGTTGGTGAAATACAAAAATGTTAAATAAAAAATTAAATTAAATACAGATTTGATACGTCCTGGGTGAAAATTCACCCATGTTTTCAAAGAAAAACCACTGCCACACCCCCCCCCCCCCCCCACACACACACCACACCACACCACCCACCCACCCACCCACCCACCCACACACACACACACACACCATGACACACACACACCACACACACACACACACACACACACACACACACAGCACAACACACAGTACACACACACACACACACACACACACACACACACAACACACACACACACACACACACACACACACACACACACACACACACACACACACAGCACACACACACCACACCACACACACACACACACACACACACACCACATGTAGTGGGTGAATTTTCACCCATATCAGTGGTGGCTGAACTTGGGAATTGACATGTTGGGATGGCAGTCTGCGTGGATGGCAGCCAGGGTGTAAACAATGGCGAGAAACCGGACCCGCGACTACCGCTGAACTTTGTCCACAACTTCTGGCAGCCAACGACTCTTTTGGACAGTTGATAACACACAGACACACCTACAAATGTTACACACTCTCTCTCCCCCCCCCCCCCCCCCCCCCCCACCTCTCTCTCTCTCTGTGTCTGTGTGTGTGTGTGTGTGTCTCTGTCTCTCTGTCTCTCTCTGTGTCTCTCTGTCTCTCTCTCTCTGTCTCTCTCTCTGTCTGTCTGTCTGTCTCTCTCTGTCTCTGTCTCTCTCTCTCTCTGTTTCTCTCTCTCTCTGTCTCTCTCTCTCTCTCTCTCTGTCTCTCTCTCTTATTCTGTGGATCATCGACGATGATTTGCACACCATGCGACACCGAACACCTTTACCAAGCGGGAGTCAAGGCAGTTATACATCAGTCCCTTATCTTGACAACGCACACCACAGTTCAGGGGCTGTGTGAGAGTCGAGGTGGCCGTCCTGAGCTGTCCGTCCTAACGAGCCTTCTGGTTTCCGTGGACGTAAAGAATTATTGAACCGTGCTTCGGCATTGGTCTCAGCTTGTCCCTAATATGTCAGCTGACATCTGAGGACATTAAGCATCACTTCATCATCATCATCCCCGCACACACATAGTTCAGGAGCTGTGTGAGAGTCGAGGTGGCCGTCCTGAGCTGGGGGAGGAGGGGGGAGTCAAAAAGATCCGGTGTCGGAACCTCGGATGACTGCAGCCGGCGGCTCTCGGAAGGTGCCCTAGGATCCTGCCGTGTCTCCCGGCGACTCTCCGGAGGATGGCGTGCGGCCGTCAGGTGAGGGTGCCCGTTGGTCCACGGTGGCTATTACACGGCCGTCAGGTGAGGGTGCCCGTTGGTCCACGGTGGCTATTACACGGCCGTCAGGTGAGGGTGCCCGTTGGTCCACGGTGGCTATTACACGGCCGTCAGGTGAGGGTGCCCGTTGGTCCACGGTGGCTATTACACGGCCGTCAGGTGAGGGTGCCCGTTGGTCCACGGTGGCTATTACACGGCCGTCAGGTGAGGGTGCCCGTTGGTCCACGGTGGCTATTACACGGCCGTCAGGTGAGGGTGCCCGTTGGTCCCCGGTGGCTATTACACGGCCGTCAGGTGATGGTGCCCGGCGGTCCCCGGTGGCTATTACACGGCCGTCAGGTGATGGTGCCCGGCGGTCCCCGGTGGCTATTACACGGCCGTCAGGTGATGGTGCCCGGCGGTCCCCGGTGGCTATTACACGGCCGTCAGGTGAGGGTGCCCGGCGGTCCCCGGTGGCTATTACACGGCCGTCAGGTGAGGGTGCCCGGCGGTCCCCGGTGGCTATTACACGGCCGTCAGGTGAGGCTGCCCGGCTGTTTCCAGCGGTCTTCACTATGGTTTCCGTCGCTATTTGCCGTAAACGTCTTGTTCCGCCCCCCCCCCCCTCCCCCCCCGTCCCCCCCTCCCTCCCCCCCCCCCCCCCCCCCCGACATACACACACACACAAACACTCGCCGTTGCTGCTGGCTCTACAAAACCCGACAAAGTACTTTTGTTTACTGCTTTCGGCGTTGAGTCTTGGTTTTGTGCTGGTGTTGAGCGTAGTGTTTCCCACAGAACTGTGATTTGAAATATTACTCACATCGGTGGACCGGTTTTTCTGCTTTCCCTTAAGCATAGCGCAGTGTCTTGTCGTGCAGTGTCTTGTCGTGCAGTGTCTTGTCGCGCAGTGTCTTGTCGTGCAGTGTCTTGTCGTGCAGTGTCTTGTCGCGCAGTGTCTTGTCGGCAGTGTCTTGTCGCGCAGTGTCTTGTCGTGCAGTGTCTTGTCGCGCAGTGTCTTGTCGCGCAGTGTCTTGTCGCGCAGTGTCTTGTCATGCAGTGTCTTGTCGCGCAGCGAAACCAAACTCGTGCTCGTTCCTTCGATATTTTCCACAAAACAAATCCACGCACCCGGTCCGTAATACTCAGCGCACGTTCAGTGTAACAAAATTTGCAGTTTCAGTCATGCCCCGGGAAGGTTTAACGCAGGAGAGAAATCATGCTGTTTTTCTTTCTTTTTTTCTCTCTCTTCCTTGTCGGAGCGACTTTCCTGTGCGTCCGCTCCCTTCGGTGAGCGAAGTTCAACCAACTCAAACTTAATGAAGGTAAAACTGAAGCCATTCTCATCTCAACACCTTCTCTATCCTCTGTCACTGCTTACCATCGTCAGTCATGGTCGGTCACACATGAAATTGTATTTTCAGACAAAGTCAGGAACTTAGGATTTATCCTTGACTCTAACCTCACAGTGAAGCAACACGTAATCAAAATCTGTCAAACAGCCTACTGCGGATGAACTAAAACGCATCAGCTCCATCCGCAGGTACCTCACAGAAGATGCAGCAAAACAACGGTAACTTCTTGTGTATTGTCCAGATTAGACTACTGCAATTCTCTTCTCATGGGCACTCCGAGCTCTGTAATTCAACCGATGTAGAAAGTCTAAAATACTGCTGCACGCCTCATTCTCAGAGCTCCACGCCATCAAAACTGCACACCTCTCCAACAGCAACTCCACTGGCTCCCAATTTCTGAACGGATAAAATACAAAACGGCTTGCATGCGTTACAACGCAATCACAGGTTCCGCTGCCTCTTATCTTTCTGAGCTGCTACACCTTTACGGTCCTTCCCGCTCTCTCCGCTCTTCGTCAGACACACGCATGCTCAAATCCAACGCTTCAACCGCAAAACCCATGGCTTTCGCACTTTCTCACACTTTGGCCCGCACGTCTGGAACAATCTCCCCCAAGACATCAGGCTACTCTGCTACTCTCTCTTCCTTCAAAAGCCACTAACACATTTCTCTTCTCAACATCATTTCGTTAACCACATAGTTCCTTCATCGCTGTAGTGTGTGGTGTGTGTGGTGTGTGTGTGTGTGTTGTGTGTGTTGTGTGTGTGTGTGTGTGTGTGTGTGTGTGTGTGTGTGTGTGTGTGTGTGTGTGTGTGTGTGTGTGTGTGTGGTGGTGTGTGTGTGTGTGTGTGTGTGTGGTGTGTGTGTGTGTGTGTGTGTGTGTGTGTGTGTGTGTGTGTGTGTGTGGTGTGTGTGTGTGGTGTTGTGTGTGTGTGTGTGTGTGTGTGTGTGTGTGTGTGTGTGTTGTGTGTGTGTGTGTGTGTGTGTGTGTGTGTGTGTGTGTGTGTGTGTGTGTGTGTGTGTGTGTGTGTGTGTGTGTGTGTGTGTGTGTGTGAGAGTGGTGTGTGTGTGTGTTGGTGAGTGTGTGTGCATCTTTTGCATAGTTGTGCTTGCCTACAATCTTACCCAAGACGATCATGCAGCGATCTGCTACTCTCTCTTCCTTCAAAAGCCACTCAAGACTTTCTCTTCTCAATATTTCGTTAACCCCAGTCCTTGTCCACATTTACAGTGTTGTGTGTTGGTGTGTTGTGTGTGGTGTTGTGTGTGTGTGTGTGTGTGTGGTGGTGGTGCGTGCGTGCGTGGTGCGTGCGTGCGTGTGTGTGGGGTGTGTTGTGTGTGTGTGGTTGTGTGTGTTGTGTGGTGTGTGTGTGTGTGGTGTGTGTGTGTGTGTGTGTGTGTTTGTGTTGTGTGTGTGTATGTGTGTGTGGTGTGTGTGTGTGGGGTGTGTGTGTGTGTGTGTGTGTGTGTGTGTGTGTGCATCTCTAGCATAGTGTTTAAAAACCCTAATCGATATCTTTTCTTCTTTTTTGATAACATTTCGATGTACATTATGTTTGTTATACTATGCTTGTTCAGCGCTTTGAGCCTCGGGGTAGGCGCTTTACATTCCATTATTATTATTATTATTATTACGATTTTTGAAATATTTGTTTTTACATCAGCTTCTTCTTGTCTGCCGTCTTTTTTGCTTCCTTCTTGTTTTATTATTATCTATTTTCTTGCACCTGACAAAGACAATTTTCTGTCGAAAGCGTGTTTCCTTGTTTCCTGTGTTTCGTCTATAGGTGAATACATTTCCCTAGTTCTGTTCTATCAGTTTTGTCAACCTCACCAGTAGTTGTTCACTCATTCCTCAGAAGAAGAAGAAAAAAAATTCTTTCATATTCATGAAATCACACGGGTAGTTGTGTCGTATACTAGTTTGCGATTTGTCGAGGGTGTCCACAAACCACAAGGAGCTTGTGTTGGTTGAGTCAGTGTGACAGAATCGTGTCTCGAAGCGTGCAGTTGAATCAAATATACCAGTTTGGATGAATTTCCACCAGGCCACCCTAAAATGTTCTAAAGAACGCTAGACATCATTTCATTGTTCGTCTTGGCAATTTCAAACAGTATCAATTTATTTCCGCCTTTTTTAAAATTATTATTTTTTTTTTTTATGCTGTTCTCCATGAAAACGTTAGGAAAATGAAACTATTTCACACAGACTGTCCAGATTTAAAAAAATAAGCATTGACAAAAATAATTTATACGTGACATGTACACAAAACTGAGAAGTTCCAATATCCTATCAATGATGTCACACTGAAACGCGGAAAAGAGATCGTGAAAACAGTGTTAGTAACACTGTCTGGGAAAGTCCTCTTCTAAAATCGTCATAAAATCAACGGCACGTTCAACCACAAAACTTTTAACGCTGATCACGTTCACACAACTGCATGCTTCGTTGCCCCATATTGATCTAGTTAACTCTAGAACGAAAGCGGAGCCCAGCTGCTTTATCCAAACAGAAATGAAATACAGACGATCAAGTTTGCTCGGCGTGGACGAGAAAACACACTAGATCAATATGGGGCAACGAAGCATGCAGTTGTGTGTGTGTGTGTGTGTGTGTGTGTGTGTGTGTACACACACAACTGCATGCTTCGTTGCCCCATACTGATCTAGTAAAATCTATAACGAAAGCGGAGCCCAGCTGCTTTATCCAAACAGAAATTAATGAAAAAGTATAGCAGCTGTCTTGCAGTCACTTTGGGACTTGTCCATTTGAGGAGGGGAGAGGGAGGGGGTCGCTTCTAGCAGGCGACACGTACGGCATCTGGTGTGACTGAGCGTTCGTTTCTCTCTCTCTCTCTCTCTCTCTCTCTCTCTCTTCTCTCTCTCTCTCTCCTCTTTTTTTTTGGGGGGGGGTGGGGGGAGGGGGGGGGGGGTTGCTTATCAACACCGAAAGCGACCTTTGTTTATCCGGAGCTTCCGCTTCCACTTGCTTCTGGGTCCAAGGTACAGAGTGTAACCGTTTTTCTGTTGATTTCCAAAAATTAACAAAAAAAGACTCAGGGCAGGGTTTGACTTCACATTGTTTAATAGAGATTTAAATTTACCAGATGACTGGAGCTGAATCAGTACTAAACTAAGTGCTAAATAAATACTAGACTGAGTGCGGAATAAATACTAGACTAAATTCGGAATAAATACTGGACTGAGTTCGGAGTAAATACTAGACTGAGTTCGAAATAAAAACTAGACTGAGTTCGGAGTAAATACTAGACTGAGTTCGGAGTAAATACTAGACTGAGTGCGGAATAAATACTGGACTAAGTTCGGAATAAATACTGGACTAAGTTCGGAATATATACTGGACTAAGTTCGGAGTAAATATTAGACTGAATTCGGAATAAATACTGGACTAAGTTCGGAGTAAATACTAGACTGAGTTCGGAATAAATACTAGACTGAGTTCGGAATAAATACTAGACTGAGTTCGGAATAAATACTAGACTGAGTTCGGAATAAATACTGGACTAATTTCGGAATAAATACTAGACTGAGTTCGGAATAAATACTAGACTGAGTTCGGAGTAAATACTAGACTGAGTTCGAAATAAAAACTAGACTGAGTTCGGAGTAAATACTAGACTGAGTTCGGAATAAATACTGGACTAAGTTCGGAATTAATACTGGACTAAGTTCGGAATAAATACTGGACTAAGTTCGGAATAATTAATAGCCTAAATGCGAATTCTTTTCTTTTTAACTACTTTTTGTTTTTGGAGAGAGAACCAAAAAGAATATGGCGGTTAGCTAATTTTTTTTCCCCCCCCCCCCCCCCCCCAGCTGATCTCTGACGTACAAAAATTGATCTCATAAAATTATGACGTCACGTCAATGATGACGCGAAGTATTACTTACTACTTTTACTTATAATAAATACTAAGTTGCCGTGCTGGCGCGTGCATGTCAGTCAGCTGCTACTCTATTCTTCCTCTCCGTACCACAAACAAAAACACACACACACACAATCTGTATTATATTTAATAACAATATATATAAATATATATAATATTATATATATAAAAATACACTCTAAACAGCCGGCCACGCAGAGTATCTCCAGCAAGTCACACAAAGCACTGTTTCAGCCGGTACTTGGTACCAGCGGCTTTATTTGGTACCTGTCCTAGGGAAACGTTTACCGGGAGAAAAAAAAACCCGTCTCAGTCTCGGCTAGTTCTTAGTTATGCTGCATTGTGGCTAAGGCTTGGTCACCATAGCAACACTGACGCTCTCAGAGAGACTGGTCTACAGAACCAGCAAACCAGCTGAGGGGGAGAGATTCAGCCCAACGAACGCGCTGTCTGAGGTATTGCAGCAGCTGCGCAACACTGAATTGGATCAAAAGAGGAAACCCCTATCGTGGGTGAATTTTCACCCACGACGTACGCCGAACTGAGTAATCTCTTACGTGAAACTCATGGGTGAATTTTCACCCACGACGTACGCCGAAGTAATCTGTTACGTGAAACTCATGGGTGAATTTCACCCACGACGTACGCCGAAGTAATCTCTTCGTGAAACTCATGGGTAATTTTCACCCACGACGTACGCCGAAGTAATCTGTTACGTGAAACTCATGGGTGAATTTTCACCCACGACGTACGCCGAAGTAATCTCTTACGTGAAACTCATGGGTGAATTTTCACCCACGACGTACGCCGTGAAAGTCTTACTATGATAAAGTCATGGGTGAATTTTCACCCACAAAGTACACCATGCAGGGTATTATGTTAAATCATGGGTGAATAGGGCGGGGGGGGGGGGGGGGGGGGGAGGATTGGGGTGGGGTTGGGGGGCGGGGGGGGGGGGGGGGGGGGGGAGAGAATGCATTTTTTTCTCTCTCCTCTCACTACAAAACACAAAAAAGGGGAAAAAGAAAAGGGGGGGGGGGGGGGGGGGGGGGAGGGGGGGGAAGAAGAAAAAAAGGGTGGGGGTGGAGTATTCACAGCTCAAGCTAATCACAGTTGTGTTTCATGGTTACTCAATGACCTGCACCCCTCTCCCTCATAATAGTTAAGGAGTGGGTAGGGGGGGGGGGGGGGGGGGGGGGGGGGGGGGGGGGGGGCATTGGGGCAGGTGGGGTGAGGTGTTACTGCATCAATGTTTTCTCTCCCACTCACAATTCAAGCACATTATATAAATCACAGAAGGAAAAAAAAGAAAAGAAAAAAAGCTCAAGTCACAGCTGTGTTTCATGGGGATTCAGTGACTAGCAACCCCCCCCCCCCCCCCCCTCCCCCCCCCCCCCCACTCCTGTCCCCCAAAACTTGCCTATCAGATCACAACCCGGGCTACTTTTCATTCATGTAGCTACATCCACGCCCCTTTCTTTTCTAACTGCATCATCTTTTTCGGCTAGCACACGGTTTCCCCTGAGGGCTCGTGGAATAAAATAGGTCACAAGCGATTTAAGCGGGTTCCTGTGGTGAGCCGCGTCATAGTTCAGGAGCTGTGTGAGAGTCGCGGTGGCCGTCCTGGGCTGTCCGTCCTAACGAGCCTTCTGGTTTCCGTGGACGTAAAGCTATACTGACTGAACCATGCTTCGGCGTTGGTCTCAGCTTGTCCCTGATATGTCAGCTGACATCTGAGGACATTAAGCAACGCTACCTACCTACCTACCTACCTGAGCCGCGTCTTTGTGAGCCGGTTTGGCCTACCGGTAAGGCGTTAGGTTGGTACGCAGAGGGACCTCGGTTCGAATCTGCGGCTTTTCGGCTCTCCTTCGGCGGGGACGGCTCAGTGGTTAGAGCGCCGGACTCGTGACTGAAAGGTCGCGGGTTCGAATCCCTGCAGGAGCGGCGGGAGAATTTTCTTCTCCAGGGTCGACTTTCTGTGCTGACTGACTCTGATTTCGGTATCCGTTCCACCCCCGTGTTACCGCAGTAGCACGTAAAAGATCCCGGTCATTCTGCCAAAAGTGCAGGTGGCAGGTACAGCTAAACACGCATACACCTACGTATGTGGCTTTGCGTGAAGTGACATGGTGCATGGTTGAATGGTGTACACAGAACTTGCGCCGAGACGGCTGCAGTTCATGTGGCACCACCATGCCAGCGCTGTAAGTACACCACTTCGGTGGATATTCAAAATACGCGCTGTAAGAAGCTAGTCACTCATGTAGAACCACATGCGAGCGCAGTGAGTCTGCTCAAGAGAGCGGAGAATAGCGCTATATAAGCGATCACCATCATCATCTCCTTTTCTCTTCGAAAAGGTTGTTGTTTGTGGACACTGTCTTGTGACTTTGTCCCTCACAATTAATGAAATGTTAAAATGGCTCTCATCGCTGCCCATCTTAATGCAGGAGTCATTCTGGTGGTGACAGTGCAACGATAGGTATATAATCTCCCTCTTCCCCCACCTCCATACCCCCTTCCTGTTTGGTTTCTATGGACATTAAGTGATTAAGCACCATGTTTACTTACTTACACAGTCACAAGAGATTTAAGCTGGTTCCTGTGGTAAAAAGCCTAAGCAATTAAAAAAAGAAAATGACAAAAAGAAGAAGCTTTTGTTGTTGTTGTTGTAGTTTTAAAGGTACCAAAACAAACAGTTACTGATATAACATTAACAACATTTTCTCTCCTGATTTTTGGCTGAGTTTCTGTTAACATAAACATACCCGTCATTGCAAAATTAATTGAGTAAAATTATGCTTGTGAGCATTTACTATAACTTTGTAAGTTTAGCTTGTTTAATGCTCATGCAATGATTTTGACTTTCCCTATTTTTATGAATATAATTAATAAACTTTGCTTAAACCAAAAAGGTACCAAAACATGTGTTACTGTTCATCATGTGTAGGCAGATCAATAACCAGTTGGTTTTTAACAAAAAAGGAAAAAAAGGAGAGAAAAAAATTGCATGATTTAGATCCCAATTCAAGCATACCTCTCCATCCCCACACTTACATCTTTCCTGGAGTGTGAAAGCAATGGATTCCGGGGTCCTCCACACACACACCACACACACACACACACACACACACACACACACACACACACACACACACACACAAAATCAGACACACAAAGAAAGAAAGAAAGAAAAAAACAAGAAAGAAAAACACACGAACAGGTGCAAGTCCCAGCGGGCTCCATAGATATAAATTATAATTATATGCATATAATAATTTCCAAACTATTATGTCTGACATCCAAAGTTAGGGACCGAACAATGGCCAATGCCCAGGCAAAATTCTGCACAAAATTCCCCATGGCTGAAATTAATTTGTGTCTTCATACAGACCAGGTCGGATACACTGACTTTTGTTGAGGAAAACAAAGTTTACCACACACACACACACACACACACACCACACACACACACACACACACACACACACACACATATGCACATACAAACACATACACACATGCATACACACACATATGCATGTACACACACACGCACACACACACACACACACACACACACACACCACACGCACATACACACAAACATATATACAAAAACAGATCAATTTTTCATACTTAACCCCTTCACTGCCCCAGCCTGTAAAATTTCTGGGCTGAAAGATGCACGAATGCGCCTGCAGACAGTATATATATTTCAGTCCCCTAACACATCTTGCGTTTTGATAAAAAATCCTTTCACATGCCAGCGTGAAAACAAAGACAAAAAAGGCTGAAGGGTTTCAGATTTCAGACTTTTATTGGTCAGTTTCAGGTGACATCATGGCAGTGAAGGGGTTAAAAGGTGCTCAACAGAGCAACTAGTGACGCCAGTTTTGCTGTAGGACAATCAGCTCCACTGGGATTAGCAGTGCAAATAAAATGGACTGTTGGGTATAATGTTCTTTTTCACTTTTCGCCCACAGAGCTAGAAAACGGTTGTAAAAAGGGAGGAACTTTTTTTTTTTTTTTTTTTAATGCCCAGTCAATGCTACATGTTTATATATTAATATATATATATATATATATATATATATATATATATAATATATATATTATATATATATATGTATTATATATATTATATATATATATATTATATATATATATATATATTATATATATATATATATATATAATATATATGATTAGTGCCAAAATGTGCGCAAATGGGGGGTTCGATTTTTGACTGTCAATAAAATCCGTTTCAAACACTTGTCTTGTTGGTTGCTTTGTGTGTGCGTCCATAACTGGTCCAGTATCACAGTGGAAACAATATGAGCTCCAAATCTGGAGCAGCTGGAGGAATATTATTTTTTGAAAGTGAAAAGCGCCACACTCAAAATTCGACCCCTGAAAAACGGACACGCTCCCGGTGAGTGCTTTCGATGCTTTCATTCACGTACATGACGAATCAAAACATTACCTCAGTCACCGATTTGCACAGAGGAGATATCGCCTTACACAGTGCATATAAAATCGGTTATCACTAAGTTTGGTTTTTGGAGTTAGAGGCTCCGAAATATCCCTCGGTCGAACGTTATGTGTTGAAATGACCAGCATCCGCAGACAATCTAGTGACGAACGGACTTTCTCTTTCGTCGAAACTTTACTCCAGTCACTGTGGTACGTCACTGCATCAGGCGCCAATGTTTTATTTTACTGCCAAATGTCTGGGTAGTTTTTAAAATATATTTTGCCATTCTTCATAAATTGTTGCAATAAATAACGTTCAACAACGTATTAGATTAAACAAGCAAAAGGAAAAAAATAAGTTTTTGCGCTTTTGCACTACTTCCGGTCAGCCATGTTATACATCCGGGTCATTTGCTTTTAGCACATGGCCGCATGGAAGAGACGTTCTGATATATGCGAAAGGTGTGTGGTAATATTTTCGAAGACCGTAACGTTCAACTTTATTTAAACGTTCATCGGAGATTTAGTCAAATCTTCCGGTTATCCGATGATATTTATATTGGTATATGCCGACTCTTTTAAAAGTATCGGAATGTCAGCATACAGAGTGAGTTTTTGTTGCTGTCGATCTAAATTTTGTTCAGATGCTTTCGAAAATTTGTTTTCCCCGAGTTTCTTACAACATGAGTGCGTGTTGAAATCGTAATGTGCGACAGCAGATTGGTTATAAACAGTATATTCTGATCGTACTCTTTACATTTTTCGCTTGCCGCAGTTCGTTTTGTTTACAAACTACGTTTTCAAACAAATCATCATTATGGTAGACAATTCGAATTTACGCAGGTTAAAGTCGTCAAGTTAGATGTTGAACATTACGATTACAACACGAGCTGTGGAAATAATAACGTTCGACATAATTATAGTGACCATGCCTGTCTGCCTTACAGAGTTAAAAAAATGTAAGGTGCCGATCTTAATAGCATTATTCTTTGGCTGTTTTAAAAAAAAAAAATTAGTAATATTTATTACGATTTTTTTCTATTTATTATTATTAATTCTTTCACTTTTAAGTTAACAGTTCAACTATTTTTGTCCTAGGCACCGAGTCAACATGACCAAGAAACGCATGGATGACAGGTTAGCGTCTGTGTTTTCCTGTGACACCCAAAAGCAGCAAAAGTTGCACTCACTCTTACTTGCCCCCTTGTCTCTTACAAAACACTTACTTGTTTGTTAAATAATAAGTATTATTTATTTTGTTATGAAAAACAAAGTACCATGTTGTCTATTTAACATTATGCTATCCACTACAACAAAATTAATGCAGCAAAAACTGTTCACATGGAAACAGTTATGTGTCTTTATACTCTACAGTAATAAAAGTTACTTATTTATTATTTTCATCAAGAAACAAACAGCATTGTACATCTTGTTGAAATAGTAATGTACGACATATTTTTACATCATTTGCTGTTTATGTCAAGAAAGCTTAAATTTGAGAAAAAAATCATCAAATCTTCCTTGTCACATATTGTTCTTTTAAAGAATAACTGTTTATGTTTCAAAATGAGTTGCTTTTTATTCATTTAAAAATGTTCAAGATTGGCCGTATGTTGAACGTTATGTATTGCAACAAACTATGCGTAGCATGCTGTTCTGTGTGACACAGAACAACAACAGTTTACTGGGTAATACTCATGTGGATCACATCTTGTAAGATCAGTTGGGTTTTCACAGTTAACTGCATGATTAGCAGCACAGTGATGTGGGCTTGTTGTAATGTGTAATGTTCAACATCTTGTCACAAATCACACTGAAAGTCAAATTTCTCAGGAACGAAGAGCAGCACTGCCTTCTCCCTTCACTGGTGGATGACTTCACATGTGTTCATTCAAAAAATGCATTACTCACTCACATCCTGTCAACTTTATTTTCTAGTACCTCTGTCCTCTTTTCTTGCACACCTTTTGGCACTAAGTCATATATATATATATATATATATATATATATCAAGATGACCACAAAAACAGAGAAACAGAAACAAATAAAACAAAAAACAACATCAACAAATTGATCAGCTCACTTCAGGCCTTATATATATAATATAATATATATTATATTATATATATATATATATATATATATATATATATATTTAATAATATATATATATATATATATATATATATATATATATATTATATATATATATATATAAACATGTTCAAGCCCAAATATAAATATGGAAGCTGGCTTTGGCCAAGCAGTAAGGCGATAAAGGCTGGTAAGCAGAAGGACCTCAGTTCGAATCTGCTTCAACTTCTTTCTCCTCACAAGTTGCAATTTGGGACACTGTCTTTGCCCCTCACATCAGTTAAAGAAACATTCAAATAAAAATCGCTGGGCCATGGATGAAGATGCAATTGCTTGAGGTGCTTTATAACAATTATCTATAATATTATTATTATTATTATATAACCATCATGGTTGACTAGGCATATAAAATGACACGATCTCATTCAAATCCCCTGGCATGCACCCCACACAACTGCACAGCAGAATTGTGCTACACAGGCAACCTTCAGCAACGGGGTTCTTCACGTGACTGGACCACCGGAAAGCTGAAAATCAACTCGCCTCTCTCAGAGACAAACCCTCAACATGCACACCACACAGACAAAGCAGAATCGTGCTCCTGGTGAGCTTTAGCACTGTGGTTCTTCGACAGGCTGGACCAGCAGAAACTGAGAAACACGCACACCACACAGACAAAGCAGATTCGTGCTGTAGGTGAACTTTAGCAATGTGGTTCTTCGAGAGGCTGGACCAGCAGAAACTGAGAAACACGCACACCACACAGACAAAGCACAATCGTGCTGCTGGTGAGCTTTAGCACTGTGGTTCTTCAAGAGACTGGACCACCGGAAAGCGGAAGATCAAATCATTTCTCTCAGTCTCAAACCCTCAATGTGCACACTGCACAGACAAAGCAATACCCTGCTGTAGGTCAGCTTTAGCAATGTGGTTCTTCGACAGGCTGGACCAGCAGAAACTGAGGACGATGCACACCACACAGACAAAGCAGATTCGTGCTACAGGTGAGCTTTGGCAATGTGGTTCTTCAAGAGACTGGACCACCGGAAAGCCGCCCCGCATCTCTCACAGGGGTATGGCTTCTCCCCCGTATGCTTGGTCATGTGGGACTTGAGGTGGCTGGACTGGTTGAAAGCGGCGCTGCACAGGCTGCATGAGAAAGGCTTTTCCCCTGTGTGGATCCTCTTGTGCTTCTTCAGCTCCGAGACGGTGACGAAGCGGGCGTCGCACTCCGAGCAGATGAACGGGAAGGGCTCGCCCAGCGAGTGCTTCCGAAGGATGTGGCGCTTCATGTCATTCTTGCGCGTGAAAGTCGTGTCGCACTCGCCGCACACAAACTGCTTGGCCAAGGGCCTGACGCCCGTGTGCTTGGTCATGTGGTACTTGAGGTGGTCTGAGCGGTTGAATGTGGCACCGCACGCGCTGCAGGCAAATGGTCGCTCGCCCGTGTGGATCCTCGTGTGGCGCTTCAGGTCGCCCTGGTGCAAGAAGCTTGCGCCGCACACAGCACACGGGAGTCTCTGGGCTTGACCTTCCGGCTTGGCCTTCACCTTGTGAATCTTCTGCCTCTCTTTATGACTGTCAGGCATGCTCGCGATGCCCACCCCTGAAACTGCTGTCACAATACTCGCCGCCATTGTTTCTGCCTCTGTCTTGGCACCGGATTTGGACAGGGCAGGCTCTGTCTTGATCACAAACCCCATTTTCGCTGTGGACAGATCCTCCGGAAGTGGGTCTCTTTCCAGCGATGAGGTCCTGCCCGTCCTTGACCCTGTCCTGTTGCCCAAATCGGAATCTGTCTGGGCGGCTGTGTGTAGTTCGGGTTGGGCCTCTAGCTCTGTATCACTGTCAGCCATTGGCGGAGACCCTACAAGGCTGAGGTCAACATACATGAATTTTCCGCATCCTGTGATCGGCCTGGGAGCCAGGTGGAGTTGGTCACTGTCAGATGCCACTGGATCTACATTCACCTGGCCGCGTGTCTGCAGGTCTGGCATTGGTGTTAGTCTGGATTTGACTGCAACACACTCTCTGCCAGCCTCCATATCTTTCATGGGTTCCGCCACTGGCAGTGCCACTGCTTCGGAGCTTGTGACCAACCCTGCCTCAGTGTCTGAAAAAGAAGACTGACAAGGACTCACCAGGATAAAAGCACAGACTGTAAATACTGTAATAAACAACAATAGTAATAATATTAATAATAGTAAAGATTTCTCGCATGGCACAATTTTCCAAATAATACAGGCTCAATGCACTTTACAATGCACCCTCTCAAACTTTCAATAATATTTACATTTTTACAACCAACACACACACAGTACACACACGCAAATATGCATACACTCATGCACGCACACATGCATGTTTAAACACACACACACACACACATGCATGCATACACTCATGCATGCACGCACGCACACATGCATGTTTGAACACACACACACACACGCATTATTTTATTTTTTAATCATTCTGTTCAAAACCAAACTCCAAAGCAAGTGAAGGGTCGGCAGATGAACTCCATGAAGAGAGAGAAAGAAAAGAAGAAAAAAAAGGAAAAAAAAGGGGGGACCATCAGGGAGAAAAAGAGAGAGAAAAAAGAGGGACCATCGGTTTACTGTGAACACCGGTACTTATTTTATTTGGCCAAACTGAACCGATTTCATCAATTACAAATATAAAAGGATATTTCTTTTAGGAGGAAGGATGTAATTTGTAAACCATCGCTTGGAAGTTGGAGATGGAGCATCATTTAGGGAGTTTTTTTTTATGAACAGCATTGCGACAAAAACAATGCGCTCCTCTTGTGTATCAGCATATATCATTACTGAGAGTAAGAATGAAGCCCCCACTTACGAATTTGACAACAGGATAGCCTGACTGAAGTCAGAGGCAAGTCTCTTTCTTCGGCCGATCAAGAAATAGAAACCATCTTGTTTTGCTACGAAGGGAAATTACTCTCCTTTCAAACACCACCGATCAATGGTTTTACCTCCCCTGAACCATAAGTTTATGGGATCACTTTGAACAGGCACACGAAAAGATTCTCACATCACTCTTCTTTAATTACTATGGTATACGTTGAAGCGTGCGTGTTCTATCATAGGTACCTGCATCAAGATACAGTGAAGGGTAAAATCCAAGGAGACGGTCGGAAATTCCTGGACCATTTTAAAAGTTATTTTAGGTCAAAAATATCATCACAATCATTAAATGAGATCCATATCTACCAATTACAGCCAAAATCCGCAACAAAAGGTGATATTTTTTCATATTTTTTTTTCTTTGATTGCAAGTTCAGGTCGGCGCATGCTGCCCTTTGACGTTTGACCTAGTTTCACAGTAACAATGTGAACGATTCCTTAGTGCCGATTTTGGCAAGACAATCGTACTCACGACTCAATGTCAGCTGATTGCAATTTTTTCCGTACATTTTCCGTGGTTTTTAATTGCCGTAGCTTGTTTAACGAGGCAGCTTACCTAGCAGCACATCGTCGGCTTCATTCGCCATTTGCAATCCGTGACTCCAACTCGAAGCAATCAAAGACAAAAAATATATTTTAAAAACTCACCTTTTGTTGCAAATTTCAGCTGTAACTGGTACACATGGACCTCATTTAATGATTGTGATGATATTTGTGACCCAAAATAACTTTTAAAACGGTCCAGGAATTTCCGACCGTCTCCTTGGATTTTACCCAGTGATCATTCTTTTGTTTTCTTTTTCGTAAAACCACACCTAAGAAGCACATAGGTTTCTATGAACAGGAAAAATCTGTGTGTGTGTGTGTGTGTGTGCATGCGTGTATGTGCAGTTTTCCACTCGCCTTTATGTCCAGTTCGTTCAAAATGAACAGGCGGCTGAAATTTAAAAAAAAAAGTTTTGCAAGGACACACACCATGCCGCAGACACTTCCCCTTTGCACTTATTTTTAATTTATTTTTATCACCAGTCAAACAAAATAACAGTTGGTATGTCAAACCAACTCCTGATTTTGTACTGTTATATGCATATCTTAACTGTGCAAATAACGGAAACTACCAGTCAACGTGAACCCTGAAGGTCTGCCACCATTTCATTTATGGGTATTAGATGTGCAGGCACAAGTCCCGAAAATGTGAAAGAAAAGCCATATATATATATATATATATATATATATCTCTTTACTGAAATACACAGGCACATAAACAGAGAAAGATTATTATGGCAAATTATCTTGTGTATTGTTGTTGCCAATGCTGGCATGAAGTTCTATATATAGATACAGGTGACTACAGCAGCTTAGTAGCACACACCAATACTCACAAATCATGGACATACACACACACACAATCACTCACACACACATGCATACACACACTCACACAGACATGCACATGCACACACACACTCACACACACACACTAATAATAATATTCTCTCTCTTGCACACACACACACACACACACCACACCCCACACATACACACACACACGCACATCCCACACATGCATGCAAACACACAGAAACGCACCAAAATGTCGTCAGATTTGTTCTTTTCCATGAGATTAACCAAATTCAAGGTATCAATATCATAAATCATTAAATGGTCATTCACATTCCACAGCCAGAATCCTGAAGTCGTTTTACGAACATCACACTCTTACTTCCCAGCTAATACAAAACTGAATGCAGCAATGCAGCGCTCCCCATTTTTTCATATCTCTAGGTAGAAACTCACCCCTCTCTTGCAATCTGAAAAAAGGTATTTTCACCCTCTTCAAAACATTTTAAAGGATGCTTGAACTTTTTATTATTATTTCATGTTGTTGTTTTTAGTTTGCGGGTCGGCTTAATTGCTGGATCCTGACTTGACTGCCTCGGTGCATGCACGGCACTTCCTTGTTTGGCTATCCTTGTCGTAGGAACGAGTGAACGAGTGAACAAGTGCTGGTGAGGCTGACAAAACAGAACAGCTCTAGAGCAAATTTCAGCGCATTTCTCTACAGCGGTTTTGTTTCATCCTTGTCGCAGCCAGTGGGGACTGGTCTTAAAACTTCCAGACTTTTTCCAGACCCAGAGAGACTTGCTTGGCTCACTGTACGCAAGCCCGGAACATTCCTACGGAAATTCGCTTGCTTTTTCTCTGTGTGAACCCCCGAAGCCTGCTGCGATTTACGGTTTGCAGTGTTGTTACGCAAACGAATGCAAGAAAATGGGCGTGGAGCTCACTCCGTTGAGTATAAACCTTGAATTGATAGTAATTATTCTCATCACAACTGCCACAAGCCTCCTGCGTGCTGGATCTGTAGATGTTAGTACGCATTAATGCGTATATATGTGTAACTCAAACACAGAATCACACTAACAGTAAGTTCAGTGCTGCTGTACGTCCACAGAGACCATAAGGATGATTAGGGACGGGGGGAGCCCAGGACGGCCACCTTGACTTTCACACAGCTCCTGAGCTCTGAAGTAATACGTGATAATAATTTGTTTTAAATACCCAGTCAACTATGAAGGACATACATATCTGAGTGAATAATAATATTAATTAGGATAACTGCGAAAATGTGTTGAGCATAAGCTGCCTCAGAAGACTCATACGGGTACACTCTACGATCAAAAGCGCCGTTAACACACCTGCAGTCGATCGATGTTCACAGCCATGACCTACGCATTCTTCATCTACCACAAGAACACCCAGGCAAATCAAATGACCAACACCCATACTGTTGCTGGTGGGTATTTGAAGTAATACCAAAGACCACGTGCTTTAGCTGTACAATCTTTCCTAACATACTATATACTTCTTGGCTGATACGCTATAATAATAATCATTTATGCTGCCCCAGCTGTCAATAGCATAAAGAATCCATGACACCATCAAGAAGTCATGATACCATAAAAAAATCCATGATACCATAAAGAGGTTTAAAGAATCCATGACACCATAAAGAAGTCATGATACCATAAAGAATCCATAATACCATAAATACTTCATGATACCACGAACAACCTACGACATCTTAAAGAATACATTATCAGATACACTGATACAGAGTCCATGATACCATACAGAATTCATACCACATGATACAATAAAAAATCAAAAGATCATGGCACCCAAAACAATTCATGATATCATACAGATTCCATTAGTTAGTAATTGGATTTTAATGTCCAGTCAACCACATACGACACTCAAACTCAGGTCATAAGCAAATGCACCTTTCAAAACTCTTCTCATATTATATAAACCCTTTGTCAAGTCATTCCACAAAACCAATCATTTCGCAAACGTAAAAAACAAAACATACATGCACAAACATCAGACACATACTTTCAAAGTTAGTCCCTTCAATACTACCCCTGTTAAAAGAGCATATATATATAAGGCTAGGACATGCTGGTGTCATCAACCATTCCGTCTAACTGATCAATACCAGATTAAAGAAAAAAATTATATAAAAAAGAAGTGGACAGAAACAATACAAAATTTAAAAACGTTACATAAATGCATAATGGCACGACACCATAAAGAATGCGTCGTACATAAAGATTCTACGACACCATGAAGAATCTAGAATACCACAAAGAGCCCATGGAACCATAACGAGGCAGCGACACCGTGAAGAATGCACGACATAAAATACCACAAAAAACCCCTAAAGAATTCGCAATAAAGAATCCACAACACCATAATGAATCCATGACAAAAACAAACAATCTATGATTTTTTAATTGATTTTTTAAGGTCAAAGTGAAGAAGAAGAAAACAAGCAAGTAATTAATTACTATGTCGAGGTGTTATATTCAGGTCAAGAAGACCTTAAACAGAGTAAACCTGAAAGAAAAAAAAGAAGAAAAAAAAAGGACTCTCCCTTAATAAAGAGCCTACTGGGTGCATCAGCCCCCTCCCCAACCCCCCTCCCGCCCCAAAAGAGAAAAGAAACCAAAATCCGATTTTTGGCCCACAATGCAAAGCAGAGAGCAGAGGGGTTATCCAAAATCTGATCCGAGTGGGGACCATTATTATGCTGGTTGCTTAGGTTAAACACATGTTTTGCTACCTGAGTAGCTCATCAATGACCACCACCACAACAACAACAACAACAACAAAAATAAAAAATCTATGAGTAGTATGATCCAGAAAGAATCCTCAACAAAGGCTCCAGGAGCATCCTACCAGAAAGATTCCACATTACCACGAAGAAACTGCAGACAAACTGCTAACAGAATCCTAGTCCACATTTCATCATTAACCTGTTCGCTGCCATGACACCACTTGAGAACAATCAACAGAAAGTTTTCTTTTCTCCATTAGCATCTGAATGGATTTTCATCAAAGCACATTATATTGGAAGCAGGTTTGTTACTGGGCTGAAAAAAGTGATGTTTTGTAGGCATGTGCATGCACGTTTCAGCCTGGACATTTTACAGGATGGGGCAGTGAAAGGGTTAAGAAGAAGAAGAAGAAGAAGAAGAAGAATCATAAAAGGCAGCTAGTAACAGTAGTACACAAGTATGTCTAACCCGTAATGGCTCTATGCACTTACAAACTCTTCTACACATAATACCATCCTCTTTTACACAGAATACAATCCTCATTTACACATAATACCATCCTCTCTCACTCATAATACAATCCTCATTTACATATATATAAAATAATCCTCTTCTACACATAATACAATCTTCAACAAAGAGTCCATTCACAATAGTTATAACAGCTATATATCATAAAGAACGCATGTTACCATTAAGGCAGTGTACAAACTTCGTCAGAAAAATCCTGTCCAAATTCCATCACTGATATTAATAACTGGCACCTGGCATGTCTAACCTGTCACTGTTCTATGCACTTATTCTTTCACACACACACACACATACACACGCAGACGCACACACACACACACACACACACACATGCATGCACGAACACACACTCTCTCTCTGTCTGTCTCTCTCACACACACACACTATACACATACATAATTTAGACAAAGACTCAAATGCACAGTCACACACACACACACACACACACACAATACACATATATAATTTAGACAAAGACTCAAATGCACAGACACACACATAGACACACACACACACATGCACACACTATACACATATATATAATTTAGACAAAGACTCAAATGCACAGACACAGACACAGACACACACACACACACACACACACAGAGGTACCTCAGGGCAATTCACAAGGGAAAAACTAGTCCAGGACTAGGACAGCACACCGTTTGTACTCGACTCTCCACTAGAACAACATCTGCAACCCGCCCAGGGAGGTATTACAGACTCTTTGCTTTCTTTTTTACGTCCACTAAACCATGTCAGTTATATATTATATACATGTCCAATCACTGTGGAAATCACCCTGAGGCTGATATAACCGTACTGGCTGACTGGGCGTAAAAAAACACCAAGCGACTTACCAACTCATTGCAAGAGAGAAGAGTATGAACTGAGAGACTTGTCTTCTACCAGAGGGTGGCTGCACTCAACCTGTCTTCCCTGACTCTTACTTCATTATCCGTTCCACCTCGAAGTTACTGCAGTAGCGCGTAACAGATCCTGGCCATTCTGCCAAAAGTGCAGGTGGCAGGTAAACACGTATGCACCCAATGTACGTGGCTTCGAATAAAGCGGCACCGTAGACCGGTGAATGGTTGTATGGTGTCCGTGGCTGCGTGCAGAACTTGAGCCAAGACGGCAGCAGCTCCATGCATCCCCAGGCACGTCACTGCCAAAAGTGCTGTAACTACACCACTTTGGTGGATATTCACAAAACTTGGTATGTAAAGCGACAGTCGCTCATTCAGAGTCGCAGACGACTGGAGCGCAGTGCGTCTGCTAGCAAGCCGAAAATAGCACTATACCTGCATACAGCTGCCAGTGTGAAATACTTTGGGGCTCAAACATCTGCCACAGAGCGACGCCCAGAATGCTCGCGCAGAATCAACACACAAGGGAGTTAGTTAGCGCTCAAAATCTGTAACACAAATACAACAAACAATAAGGACCGGAGTTTTAGCGCTCAGAATCTGTACCACAAGTACAACAACAAGGACCAGAGTTGCCCACAGATGTACCTCTCTGAGGATGTACCTCTGGTGGAGTTTATGTACACTGTATTTACATGCATGCCAGGTGAGAGCTACTGGACGTGACTCGGGTTTTTGTTGTCGTACTTGTGTTACATTTAGGGTTCAACTCGAGACAGGTGCTGGATAAGACAAGTGTTTGTACACAAAAATAGAGGCTTTTGGGAGACAAAACTCTGGAGGGGCGGAATGCAGCTCAGACGGTAGGATAGAGCGCCTGCCCGAAACGCGAGACGCGATACCGATGCCGATTCGACTCTACGATGCAGCAAGGGTCACTCCCCAGAGCCAACTCTCGGTGCAGACTCTCTTTACAGCGTCCTTGCAGCCCCCGAGTGCAACAGCATGCATCGACATCTGCGCGCATGCTAAATATCCCACACACTGGCAGCCATAAAGAATGTACACCTGACTGGACTCACAGAGATCCGGCACACAATGGCTGCTGCAGGTACAGCAGCTGGAATTTCCCACGAAGGGATTGACGCAGTGTTGAAAAATGAAGGACTTTGGAGCCAATTTCGTTCTTTCCAAGGACGCAACAAAATTTAACACCCAGCCAATGAAAATCCTACTTTTACGGGAGCAAAAGGGCATGTTTTTCAATGAGCATTCATTTTTTTTGGACAGAAGAAGTACAAGTAGATTGGCCTTGATATAACCGTACTGGTTGACTGGGCGTAAAACACCAAGCTGCTTACTTACTTACAAGGAGTGGACTCACCTTGAAATAACTGTATTGGTTGACTGGTTCTAAAACACCAAGTCACTTACTTACAAGGAGTAGACTCGATACAACTGTACTGGTTGACTGGATGTAAAAACTTACAAGGAGTAGACTCGATATATAACTGTACTGGTTGACTGAGTGTAAAACACCAAGTTGCTTACTTACTTACAAGGAGTGGACTCGCCTTGAAATAACTGTATTGGTTGACTGGGTGTAAAACACCAAGTCACTTACTTACAAGGAGTAGACTCGATACAACTGTACTGGTTGACTGGTTGTAAAAACTTACAAGGAGTAGACTCGATATAACTGTACTGGTTGACTGGGTGTAAAACACCAAGTTGCTTACTTACAAAGAGTAGATTCACCATCATATAACCGTATTGGTTGACTGGGCATAAAACACCAAGTTACTTACGTATTTACAAGGAGTAGCATGGGTCATTAAGTAAAAAAAAAGTTAAAAATCCAATTTCTCCATCAAAGACTTGAGTGCCACAAACAGCCAGGATGGGAGAGCGGAACAGTCACTGAATTAGTGTCAGTTATGACACCCAGTGATGGGACCACAATTTTACAATACCAAATTGCAAGGACTTTCAAGCACCATGTATATATATATATATATATATATATATATATATATATATATATATATATATATATATATATATATATCTATCTTATATATATATATATATAATATATAAACTTTTCACTGATTACCAAAGCTTTGAAAAAGAGGCTTTCAAGACCTCTGAATGACCTTCAAAGTACCCTCAAATACTGCACGCTCTTTGGAACTGTCAAAGCACTCTTGAGTATGTTCGTACATTGTAGACTGTGGGTTACTTAGTCATTGGAGTTTAATGTCCTTTGAACCACACAGGGTCACCTAAGGACAACGACACTGTAGGACCTTCAAAGCACCCTCAAGGACCGTGGAACTCACAGCATGACCCTCAACGCACCTTCAAGGACTGTACACTCTGCAGGACTTTCAAACAACTCTTGAGAACTGTGGAACTCAGTATGACCCTCAATGCACCTTTAAGGACTGTGCATGACCCTCAACGTACCTTCAAGGACTGTGCATGACCCTCAACGTACCTTAAGGACTGTGCATGACCCTCAATGCACCTTCAAGGACTGTGCATGACCCTCAACACACCTTCACAGACTGTGCATGAGCCTCAACACACCTTTAAGGACTGTGCATGAGCCTCAACACACCTTAAGGACTGTGCATGACCCTCAACACACCTTTAAGGACTGTGCATGGCCCTCAACACACCTTCACAGACTGTGCATGACCCTCAACACACCTTTAAGGACTGTGCATGAGCCTCAACACACCATAAGGACTGTGCACGACCCTCAATGCACCTTTAAGGACTGTGCATGGCCCTCAACACACCTTCACAGACTGTGCATGACCCTCAACACACCTTTAAGGACTGTGCATGAGCCTCAACACACCTTAAGGACTGTGCACGACTCTCAACGCACCTTCAACTTCAAGGACTGTGCATGACCCTCAACACACCTTCATGGACTGTGCATGACCCTCAACACACCTTCAAGGACTGTGCATGACCCTCAACACACCTTCATGGACTGTGCATGACCATCAATGCACATTCAAAGACTATGCACGACCCCAACACACCTTCAAGGACTGTGCATGACCCTCAACGCACCTTCAAGGACTGTACGCTCTGCAGGACTTCCCAAGCACTCTCAAGAACTGTGGAACTTGGTCTGCCACGACTTTGAAGGCACCTTCAAGGACAGTACGTAACACTGTGCGAGAGAAGGGGAGGTTACGCTTGGCCAGCATCTGCACCATGCATGGTTACTTTTATGACTACCTGACCCAAGAGTTCTTTCCCTTGTGCTACAAACGGAGCTTGGCCAGCATCTACTCCATGCATGGTTATTTTTATGACTACCTGACCCAAGAGTTCTTTCCCTTGTGCTACAACGGAGAGGCTAGGACCATCCAGCAGAGCGCTCTGACACGATGTGCCTTTTCAAGGTGCCTGACCACACGAAGTGGTGAAAACAGTATGTATCGAGAAGCTGCCTTCTTCCTCGTGCTGCGAAGGAGATGGCGCAAAGCAGGAGAGAAGAGCGCGAACGGAGAAACTGTCGTCTGCGTCACGCTGCGAAGGAGATGGCGCAAAGCAGAGAGAGAGCGCGCGGAAGAAGGAGCAGAACAGAGCGCGAACGGAGAAACTGTCGCCTGCGTCACGCTGCGAAGGAGATGGCGCAAAGCAGGAGAGAACAGAGCGCGAACGGAGAAACTGTCGTCTTCGTCACGCTGCGAAGGAGATGGCGCAAAGCAGGAGAGAACAGAGCGCGAACGGAGAAACTGTCGTCTTCGTCACGCTGCGAAGGAGATGGCGCAAAGCAGGAGAGAACAGAGCGCGAACGGAGAAACTGTCGCCTGCGTCACGCTGCGAAGGAGATGGCGCAAAGCAGGAGAGAACAGAGCGCGAACGGAGAAACTGTCGCCTGCGTCACGCTGCAAAAGGAGATGGCGCAAAGCAGGAGAGAACAGAGCGCGAACGGAGAAACTGTCGTCTTCGTCACGCTGCAAAAGGAGATGGCGCAAAGCAGGAGAGAACAGAGCGCGAACGGAGAAACTGTCGCCTGCGTCACGCTGCAAAAGGAGACCCCTGGGGAAAACAGCCGCGCGGAGAAATTTCCCGCCCTGTGCCGCTTCAAGGGGTGGCCCAAAAACGGGCGCGAAGGAGCTCCTCGCTTCGTCACGGGAAGGGATGCTCGCCGGTGTGAAACCCGGGGGCTGTGTCGCTTCAGCCCCCCCAAAAGGAGAGGGCGCGAAGCAGGAGAGAACAGAGCGCGAACGGAGAAACTGTCGTCTTCGTCACGCTGCGAAGGAGATGGCGCAAAGCAGGAGAGAACAGAGCGCGAACGGAGAAACTGTCGCCTGCGTCACGCTGCGAAAGGAGAGGGCGCGAAGCAGGAGAGAACAGAGCGCGAACGGAGAAACTGTCGCCAGCGTCACGCTGCGAAAGGAGACGCTAGGACTTCCCCGCGGAGTGCTTCCGCACCATGTGCCGCTTCAAGGTCCCCGACTGCGCGAAGCTCTCCTCGCATTCGCTGCACGGGAAGGGCTTCTCGCCGGTGTGCACCCGGCTGTGTCGCTTCAGCTCCCCGAGCGACATGAAGCTGGAGACGCAGGACGTGCAGGGGTAGGGCAGCATCTTCCCGGCGGTGTGCTTCCGCAGCACGTGCGTCTCCAGGGCGGCGGGGTGGCTGAAGGAGGCCCGGCACCTGCCGCAGGGGTAGGGCTTGTCGACCAGGTGCGAGCGCTCGTGCTTGCGCAGCTCGCTCTGGTAGACGAAGCTGGCGTCGCAGTCGGGGCAGTGGAACTGCAGCAGGCTGCCCGGCGTGTGCTTGCGCAGGGTGTGGCTCTTCAGCTTGCTGGCCAGGGTGAAGGTCTCGCTGCAGACGGTGCACAGGAACGGCTTCACCCCCGTGTGGATCCGCATGTGCGCCTTCATGTTGCCGGACCGCGCGAAGGTGGCGTGGCACACGCTGCAGGTGAAGGGCCTCTCGCCCGTGTGGACCCTAGTGTGCTGGTTCAGCTCGCACGGGTACAGGAAACTGGCGTCGCACTGCGTGCAGTGGAAGGCCGGCTCCTTGCCCCCCGTGTACCTGCGGTAGGGCTGGCCTTTCTGCGGTCGCGCGTACTTCGACAGGAGGACCTCCGGCTCGGACGCCGCGGCGCCAGCGCTGTCTTCGGGGGAGCCCTCCAGCTCCGGAGCCGCGTGCTTTCTCAGCACGTGGGTCCGCAGGTGCGTGGACCGCTTGAAGCTCAAGCCGCACTGCGTGCAGGGGAAGGGCCTCTCGCCCGTGTGCACCCGCATGTGCTCGTTCAAGCTTCCCGACTGTTTGAAGGTGGCGCTGCACTCGGGGCACGACAGCTTCCGGTCCCCTTGGTCCGGCTTCCGCCGTCCGTTGCTGCCTGTGGCGGCGGAGTTGCAGACGGCAGCTCCAGGCGCCCTGCTCTGTGCCGAGTGCTCCGCTCCCAGCTGCGGGAGGGGTTCTTTTTTGACGACGAATCCGGCAGGCGCGCAGCCGTAAGGCGTCTCCCCTGCCACCGGGGGCGCCCGTGCAGCCTGCGTGGGTATCGCGGGAAGCGGAAGCTCACTCGCCGCTATCGCCCTGGAAACGGGGACGGGGCCTTTCGCGGCCAGAGGGTGCTTTCTCTGCGTGTGGATCTTCAGGTGGGTCAACTTTCGGAAGCTCATCGCGCAGTGCGGACACGAAAAAGGCCTCTCTTCCGCCGAGGGTGACCCCTTCGCCTCGGTCGAGCCGCCCGCCTCCGGCTGCGGGTCGCGCTGCGTGGGGGTGGCGGGTACTAGTCTTTCACCGCCACGCTGTGTATCGCGCTGCGCCGGAGGCAGTCTCTCGTTCTGTTGATCAAGCGGCGGCGGCGGCGGCGGCTGCGCTGAATTTAGCCGTTCGCCTGCCGCAACGGAACCGCAGGGCCCTTCACCAGCGACTCCAGCGTTCACACCTTCTACCCCCACGTCCGCGTGCGCCTCCGACGGCGGTTCCGACTTGACGGCGAGGCCCGAAAACGCGGCGGGAACTCCCGAGGAGCCCCCCGCTGCGGGCGTCTCCGAGATCCGCCGCCCCTCCGGAGGCCGTTGTCCCGCGGCGCGCGTTTCCCCCGCGGCGACAGGGGGGGGGGGGGGTGCTTCCGCAGCAGGTGGTTTTTCAAGTGGTCCGACCTCTTGAAGCTGAGGCTGCAGTGCCGGCAGGGGAAGGGCCGCTCCCCGGTGTGCACCCGCATGTGCACCAGCAGCCGCCCCGGCTTCTTGAAGGCGGCGCCGCACTCGGGGCAGGGCGTGCCGCGGGCGCCCCTGCCGCGCCGGCTTCCTCCTCGTCCGCGCCCCCCGGGCGCTCCTCGGTTCCCGGGAACCCTGCCTGCGAACCCCGCCTCCTCCGACCCCGTCTCCGCATCGGGCTCCGAGAGCGGCTCCATCTTGATGATCAATCCGCCCTCCCTTGCGGGCTTCTCCTCCTCCTCCTCTTCCTCTTCCTCCTCCTGGCTGCCGGCGGCGTCTGCCGCTTCGACCCCCGCGGGCTGGAGCGCGTCCGCCCGGGCCCCGCTGCCCCCTGGCCCCGCAACGGCGACGACGCTGGCGACGCTGGCGAGGGGCGAGTGCTTGCGCAGGACGTGGGT
>JABMCL010001245.1:12500-20000 GCA_018857735.1 Alviniconcha marisindica
CCCCCCTCTTCTCTCTCTCTCTCTCTCCTCTTCTTCTTCTCTCTCTCTCTTTTCTCTCTCTTTTCCCCTTCTCCTTTTCTCTCCTCTCTCTCCTCTCTCCACCAAAATGTAACTAGGAACAAACAGCTCGTCCCGAGTGTTTGGGTTTTCCCATTTTTTTTCACACCTCCCCGCACACTTTCCCCACATAAAATGCATAGCAATAAATTCCCCACGGGGCGAGCGAGCGCACACACAGTCACGAAAAAAACCCTCCTAAAACACAACACACACACACACACACACAAACACAAAAACCACCAAAACACCCCACACACACACAAAAACACACACACACCACACACACACACCCCACACACACACACACACACACACACACACACAACCCCACCCCCACACACACACACAACACACACCACACACCACACACACACACACCCACACACAAACACACACACAGGGGGGGGGGGGGGGGGGGGAGAGAGAGAGAGGGCAGAAAGACACAGGAACGGCCCGCCCGGGCAAAACAACAGACGACAGACAAAAAAAAGGGGAGGGCAGACAAAAAAACCGCAGACAGAGAAACCCAAAGAAAGAATGGTAGGCATAGCCCCAAGTTTCATGGTTTGTAAGAAGACAACTACGTAAACCCAAAAGGGGCCCCTCTCGAAAAATTTAAATGTCATTTTCATCCGTTTTAAATAACGTTTGGGGTTTTCTTTTTTGCTCTCCCCAACCCCATCCAATTTTATTTTTTGGGAAAGGGTTAAAAACCCAACGTCGTTTTTCTTCTTCTTCTTCTTCTTTTTTTTTTTTTTTGGGGGGGGGGGGGGGGGGGGGAAAGGGGGGGTGGTGGGGTGGGGAGGGGGGGGGGGGGGGGGGGGGAGGAGGGGGGAGGGGAAAAGTAAAAAAGTAAATAAACCCCGGACCACAATCACAATTGTTTCAAAGGGTTTTTTCCACATATTTCCTGTTCTTGCAGGTACCATTGTCATTTAGCAAGGACTGTTTGCGGAAAATATTAAACCGACGGACATATGAGGTTGTTTAAAAGATGCCCTTTTTTATACTGTATAGTCTAATAAATAGTTAAAAAACCCCGGGCCCACGACACCAACCAAACCCAAACCCCCACACCAAATTATATTAAAACACACACGCACGCATCGCACGACCCACGCACGCACCACACAAATAAAAGGAAGCTGTAATCAATATCTGTGTAATCCCCGCCTTTTTTCCTTTCTTTTTTTTCAGCTTTTCACATAATTTTAATACGCTAAACTACGATTTGGGGGGTTATAACATTTTGTTCAAAATTACCGAAAAAAACCAAAATTTTAAAAAAAAAACAAAATTTTTCGTTGCCCCAAAAAATAAAAACCCCTTTCTTGGGTGGCTTCTTTTTGCTTACCTTGAAATTTGTTTTTTTGATTCAAATGCGTATTTCATAAATTTGTTCAAAAAGATGCAACAGGAAAACAGTTGAACGGATTACGGGGGGTCAGTGAACGTGGGGGGTCAGGAAAAGGAAAAAAAAAAAAAAAAAAAAAAAAAAGGGGGAAAGGGGGGAGGGGGGAGGGCGGTGGGGTGTTGTGTGTGTGGTGTGTTGTGGTTTTTTTTTTTTTTTTTTTTTTTTTTTTTATTTTTTTTTTTTTTTTTTTTTTTGTGGTGGGTGGTGTTGGTGGGTGGTGTGTGTTGTGTGTGTGTGTGTGTGTGGGGGTGTGTGTGTGTGTGTTGTGTGTGGGTGTGTGTGTGGGGGTGTGTGGGGGTGTGTGTGTGTGTGTGTTTTTGTGTGTGTGTGTGTGTGTGTGTGTGTGTGTGTGTGGGTTTTGTGTGTGTGTGTTGTGTGTGTGTGTGTGTGTGTGTGTGTGTGTGTGTGTGTTGGGGGGGGGGGGGGGGGGGGGTGTGTGGGGCCGCGCGCGTTTGTCTGTCTTTCGTGTATATACAAAAAATTTGGGAGTGCGTGTACAGGTATCAACACTTTCAGACCCCTTCGTCTTTCCTCCCCTCTACAAAACTGCGCAATCTAACCCGGGTTCCCAGGTGGGATTAAAGCCGATTGGGGGAAAACCAGATCCGGTTTCATTTCAAAGCAAATGGGAAAACCTTGTGTTGGGCCCTTTTTTTCCCGCGCAAAATTAAAGGTTTGCGCGACAATAGACCTTGATTTTTCGTAAATAGGGGAGCCCGTCACTCGGGAATGAGTATAAATGTTTTCCCTTTTTAGCAGTGGATTTTGTTTCGTATTGTTTTTTCATTGATGGTAAGACTCGCGAATTTTGTGAAAACTAGATGAAGTAGCATGTATATGGCTAATAATTATTTGGGAAAAAAAAAAAAAAAAAAAAAAAAAAAAAAAAAAAAAAAAAAAAAGGGGGTGGATCTGTGTTGCGGATGAAACTTTGTGGGACCATCTTACATTCAAACAATTTAAAGGCTAGGTTAAAGGATTTGGGAATTATGCCCCTTTGAACACACTACTTTGCCCTCCACCTCTTTTTTCCTTGAGCTCCCTCCTTTTTTTTTCTCTGTGCGTGTGTGGTACATAAAGAAGGGGGAGAGATTTTCTTTACGTGCGTGTGGCGCTCGCGATGCCTCGTATTTCCCTCTGCACGGTTAACAAAACGTTAAATAGAATCAATTTCCCCCCTCCCAAAACAACACCCCAAAAAAAAGAAAGAATTTCCCTCCCCCCCCTTTCCTTCCCTTACCCCACCCCCGTTCCCCTTTTTTCCATCGGTTTTAAAACCCCCCCTTTTTTGCTTCTACCCGCGCGCCCTGTCTCTCTATGTCTTTAAAAAACCCTTCACAGGAGGGGGCGGGGCGGGGGTGGGGGTTGGGGGGGGGGGGGGTGGGGGGGGGGGGGGGGGGGGGGATTTCGCACTGTTCCCGGAACGCAACATTAAAATGAAAGGTAAAGTTCTGGCCCCTTTTCCAAAAAGACAAGCAGAGAAAGTATATTATTACTTTCATGAATTGATTTGATTGTCTTAAAAAATAAATAAATAAATAAATGCTGTCATCTACAAGAAAATTGGATATCGTTATTAATTTTACACTCATGTTGTGGACAACTCAATGTTAATCATCTGGCGGGCAATGTAAGGGTTTGCCTTAGGCGCTTTGGGGGAAAAAAGATGTAATAATGATCATAGCTTTGCAGTTTAGAATTCGTAAAATTGAGCGTGTTTGGCTCTGTACTCTAATTTCACGTGCTCTGGTCACGAAGTGGACGTAAACCGGACCCAGATTTGTTGAAAGTACGAAAGGCTTGCTTTTATGAGCAATGACAAGGCAGAAATTGCAGAGCGCGAATCGCGTCTAGCTCCTGTTCTATTATTAGCGCTTAGTCGCCCCTGTTAGTGTATATGTTACAGGCAATCCGTGAAGTAAGGCATTTCATGATGCGGCGAAAATTAGGCAATCAGAATGCAAAAGTATGGGGAATCAGTATTAAAAAAGTGCTGATATTTAGTTTGCCCGACTGCTGTTTCTGTTTCAGGCAAACTGTTTTATTATGTGCCCTGTGTGTGTGTGTGTGGTGTGTGTGTTGTGTGTGTGTGTGTTGTGTGGTTGTGTGGTGTGTGTTGTGTGTGTTGGTGTGTGTGTGTTGTGTGTGTGTGTGTGTGTGTGTTGGTGTGTGTGTGTGTGTGTGTGTGTGTGTTGTGTGTGTGTGTTGTGTTGTGTTTTGTTTTGTTGTGTTGTGGTTGTGTTGTGGGTTTTGTTGTGTTGTGTTGTGTTTATAAAGAAATTTGTGGCAAAATAAGAAGCTGTTTTTGTGAATATGGTCGTTGCGCGCTCCAGTGCGGACAAGCTGTCTCAGATATTGGGGTGATTTGTTATGGATAACTTTATGCACTAAGATACATTTATTACACTGAAGATGCTCTTTTAAAGGTAATGGACCATATGAAATGTGCCCTCGTCCAGTTAGCATTGGCGAAGCAGCACAAAGAAATTTGACTGCACGTTTGTGTACAGCTTTAAGTTTTTTGATATGTACATCACTGCAGCGTTAGAGACATACATTAGAGACATAATTAATTCTGGACATAATGTGAGCGTGAAAAAACGTATTACAAGCTTCACTGTCACAAAAATGTCTGAGGCGAGAGAGCAGATACACATTTTTAGCAACAGCGTTAGTAATACTGTTAATATGAGCTTGCCATTTAAGTTGGTCATCAAGAATAACGCCAAGGTGACGATGTTCTGAAACTTGCTCTATTACCTGTGAATTCAACATGAGACGAAGAGGAGGTATACCACGCTGATGCTTTTGACGCGTGGCTACTACCATACTTTTAGTTTTCTCTGGGTTGAGCAACATTGCATTCGCAGAACACCATTCAGTTACTTCTTGGATACTTGGCTGCAGCTTAGCATTTATAGCAGCTTTTGTTATTTCCAGAAGCAGAAAGAGACGAATCATCAGCAAACATGTCACAATCAACTTCAGTAGATGAAATACTCAACGGGAGATCATTTATATAAATACTGAAGAGAAGAGCTCCAAGAACAGACCCCTCTGGAATTCCAACTTTGACAGAGCCCTCAGGTGAATAATGTCCATCAACAAATACTTTCTGTTTTCTTTGGCTAATATATGATTAAAAAAACTGAATGACATTGTCGCTTAACTGATACGTTTTCATCTTTTTCAATAAAATCTGATGGTCTATAAGGTCAAAGGCTTTTTTGAGATCTAAAAAGACAACACCATTCAACTTTGAGTCATTTATGGAGGATAGTAGCCTGTCAACAAGACAGGTAAGTGCTGACTGACATGAGTGTTGTGGTCGAAATCCTGACTGATGTGTATGGATTAGGTTGAATCTGTCAAGATATTTGAGCAGGTGCTTGTGCACGTGCTTCTCCAAGGGTTTAGAGATTGAAGACAAAACAGAAATGGGACGACAATTATTGATGTCAGTTAAATCTTTCGCTTTTGGGAGAGGAACTACTTTTGTCGTTTTCAAGTCTGAAGGAAAACAGTTGTGGTTGATACATAAATTATAAACATATGTTAGGTGTTGAACAATCAATGGTAAAGAAAGCATAATTTATGACTAATTCTTCATTTTACAACCCGGGTATTTGGGCTCCAACCCTGGAAACAAAATTTACCAAAAAAAATTTTATATGCTTTTAATTTTGGGGTGATCCATAGTGTCATCAAATTTAAACCTTTTCAAAAAACTTCATTCATGAGGAAAAGGTACTCTTCCTTCTGACGCTTTAGTAATGTTTTCGCTAGAGACAAAAAGCGATCATTAAATCCCCGATAGTTAAAGTACCTTGGTATATTCTGGGTTTCAAGAGAATTTTTGGAAGAGCCACACTTCCAATGACGTAAGTGGTAAGCTGTTCAGACACACCAAAATATGTCTAATTGCCTGCCTGATAAAATACATTCACGCGTCTTCTTTGTTCGTCAAGTGGTAAATATTCTGCTAACTGAAATCGGACACACTTTGTTCTAGCCTGTCGGGAAAGTCAACTGAGACAAGGAGGCAACTGACTTATTTATTCACAGCTGCCAATAACAAGCTAGCATACACCCGTAAGAAAATTTAAGAAAGAAATCAGGGGCTTTTAATACTCGGCAACAAGGCCAATATTGCATCAAATGAAGTGTTTACTTAAACAAGAGAAAAGCAGCACACATCTACGATATTTACCAGGGTCGGTTAAAGTCACCACACTTGCCCCCTAATGGGAATAAAGAGAAAGGTGTGCAACAGACACAGATAATGACGTATGCTATGTACACGACACAATTGTTCATCAAGGATTGTACTGTAATGATCAATAAAAAGTTGAAGTTGTCGAAGTCACTCTTGTCGGGGATTGTACACACTGGTGTAAGTTAAACAGGGACAGAGTTGATACCCATGCTGGATTGGGTTTGAACATATCAAGTTAATCACCAAGAAGCAAAATTTCATTGTGATGCGCTTTTGCTTGTCCATCATGACAACAAATTCATCAAACCCAAACCCAAAAAGGCGGGGACTTCTATAAATGAAGGCATGAGGAAAGGAGGGCCTCTTCCTGTTTTTTACCTGAAACCAAATGCTTTCGACTACGTAGATTCCAAAACATAGCGCCTATGATAAATCCAAAAAGAATTATGAACAACCCCCCGCATCCCTGTATGCCCAGGTTCATCCGCGTCCCTTCGTAAGATTGAATAATTTGAATGCTAACCACCTCGTCACTGACGTAAGAGGAAGCCCAATTCAGACACACCAAAAATGTGTAAAATGTCTGATTGATAACGAAACATTCACTCCGTCACTTTGTTCGCCAAGTGGTAAATATTCAATGCCCAACTGAAAGGTCCTTGGGACACGACAAGTCATTGTTCTGGTTTTGAATCCCAAAAAAAAAAAAAAAAAAAAAAGGATTAATTATAAGAAATTTACAGACTAGCATAAAAACTAGCATACACACGAAAATAAAACGAAAGAAAGTCAGGCTTTCAAACTCCGGCAACACAGGCAGACAAAAAACCCAAAAAACTGCAGTAGTTTTGGCAAACAAGGTTTATTCAAAAAGCACACATCTAGGGCCCCCAATATTCTAACCACACAGTCACCCAACGCCCCCATAATGGGGGTAAAAGGGAAACGCGTGGTGCACAGACAACAGATCAATGAGATTGCACTGTACACCGAGCACAACTTGTTCATCAAGTAATGAATACTGAAAATGTGTCAAGTAAAGACTAAACGCTTTCGTTGTGTTAATAACTCAATCCAATCAAATTTTAATGTTGCAGAAAGCTGAAGGTAACTTGATCATCCACCACACACACAAAAAAAAGGGGGGGGGGGGGGGGGGGAAACAATGTCATTCAGTGATTTAATACGCTCCTTCAATCCTTGCTGGGGTCGAGGATACCAGTGAGGGAAAGGGTTTGGCCAAGGACCGGGACGGTAAGGTGAAAGAAAAGGCCATGCAGGATGAAAGAATGGCATTGGGTGCATGTTGTTCCTGGCTAGACTTTGAGCGGTGGTTGTTTCTTGCTCTCTACTACCAGGCTTCGATCTCCAGGTAGAAAATGTTCCCCAACACGATTCCCAGTGACAACGGGTATGCTGCTCAGTGTTAGCCTCCTTCTCTGAACGTTCCTGGGTTCAGCATTCTCAGCATTCTTAAAAACACGGAAAGCTGTTGGGTTGTCGTATGGCTGTGTTCTTCAGCACTTTGCCGACCAGGTCTCTTCAGTAGAGTGACAAGTCCCAGGAACGCCCTGACCTTCCTCAGCCAGAGTGACAGGCCTTTCTTGTTGAGGTGGACTAAGTCAGTGGAGTACAAGAGCCTCATAGGTTTATCGACTTTGTGGTCAACAAAGTCCTCCTCAAAAATAAAGCTGACGTTGCCTTGAGAGAGAGAGAGAGAGAGAGAGAGAGAGAGAGAGAGAGAGAGAGAGAGAGAGAGAAGAGAGAGAGAGAGAGAGAGAGAGAGAGAGAGAGAGAGACGGGAAAGAGA
>JABMCL010001245.1:25000-30000 GCA_018857735.1 Alviniconcha marisindica
GTCTTTGCAAGATGTCCTGATCTTTGCCCTCGTCGTCGTATTTGTTCAGCAGCCAGGTCAGAGTTTATGTTTTAATCTCAGAGAGTTTGTTTTTTTTAAATTCGAAAACAAACAAATAGAAGCTAGTTACAAGTTTATGGAAATTATGGTCCTTGTTTGCTGTTAAAGTTGTTGTTGCTATGTGTGTGTGTGTGTGTGTGTGTGTGTGTGTGTGTGTGTGTGTGTGTGTGTGTGTGTGTGTGTGTGTGTGTGTGTGTGTGTGTGTGTGTGTGTGTGTTTGTGTGTTGTGTGTGTGTGTGTGTGTGTGTGTGTGTGTGTGTGTGTGTGTGTGGTGTGCGTGCTTGTATGCGTGCGTATGTGTCTGTGTATGTGTGTGTGCGTGCGTGTGCGTGCGTGCGAGCGTATTTATAACTATACTGTCAATGTTAAACATCCATAGGTTGCCCGTTGAGACAGAGTGAGAGAGACAGAGACACAGTGAGACACAGAGAGACTCGAACTCGAACTCGAAAATTTTATTTTACAAGGACTGTAGTTTTGGTTCAGTCAAAAATATGTCTAACAACTAGTCCTTGCTAAGCTACTGATGAGTACACATCAAATTTACATCGCATTATTTATATACATATAGGCATGAATGAGTGAGTGAAACGTTATACATGAGAATTTCCACACAAACATAGCGTGCCAGCGCCAGATGAACACATGCCATACATCACTCAGTTACATATTATGAGCATACAACCAGCAAATAAAGCAGCAGAACATCTGATCAGTTCATAATCATGACTAGTATCGGAAAAGAAAACAGAGGCAGTCAATGCTTATCTTATAAAGAACAGTAAGGGAGAGGGAGAAATAAAAGAAAGAGAGAGAGAGAGGGGCCGGGGTGGGGGTGGTGGTGGGGACTCTCACAAGCAGTCAGAAGGACTGGGTGGAGTTTTATGGGTGTATAAAATAGGTCTCAAATGACAAGTCATTGCAATGGCAATCACTCGAAAATCTCTCTCTCTCTCTCTCTCTCTCTCTCTCTCTCTCTCTCTCTCTCTCTCTCTCTCTCTCTCTCTCTCTCTCTCTCTCTCTCTCTCTCTGTCTGTCTCTGAGAGGGACAGAGAACTAGAACTCGAGCTCTAAAACTTTATTTCACAAGGACTGTAGTTTAGGTTCAGGGACAGAGAGACAGAGACGGACAGACAGACAAACAGACGGACGGACAGACAGACTGACAGAGAGACAGAAAGGCAGAGTGGCGGACATATACAGAGTGACTGAGAAACGAATGAAGACTGTCCGTGAACACCTTTGTTGCAGTAACGATTTTAACAGATAATTGTGCTCCTTAAATTGCTAGTAGAATCGAATTTCCCCGTTGCAGTATGACTCCTTTGTAGTTTGTGAATGTGTATACTATTGTAGCTGCAAACTGAGGATTTTAATCACGGGCAATTGAATGCACTGTTCCCAGAGACTGTTAGAGAGGAGGGTCATGCTACACCAAGCCTACTTGTCCCTTTGGTACATTCTTCTATTTATTCTTCCTTTCCCCCTCCCCCCCTTCTAATTTTCCTTCATTCCTTCTTCTTTTTGATCGCTCGGACACACACAGGTCTCGACTGCTACTACTGGTCATCCTCTCTCGTCGACGGAGCGGTCAAGCACGCATGCGCAGGGGATGACGTCATCTTTCCATGGAAAGTGACCTTGGGTCCCGAGGAGCACCTGCTGGCCGTCCAGTGGACGTTCCAGGGCCGTTCCAACGAAATTGTGGCCATGCTCCACTCGGGCCGGTTCCTCCCCATGTCCTCCTACAATGGCCGGGTGAGGCGAGTGGCGGAGGAAGGCCTCTCGCTCAGTGGCGTGACCGCCGGCGACTCCGGCCTCTACACGGTTGTGGTGACTGTTCAGAACACCAACGGAGACACCGTCACCATACGGCACAAGGTGGATCTTCATGTTACAGGTGAGTGACAGAGACATTTCCACTATACGGCACAAGGTGGATCTTCATGTTAGAGGTGAGTGACAGAGACATTTCCACTATACGGCACAAGGTGGATCTTCATGTTAGAGGTGAGTGACAGAGACATTTCCACTATACGGCACAAGGTGGGTCTTCATGTTAGAAGTGAGTGACAGAGACATTTCCACTATACGGCACAAGGTGGATCTTCATGTTAGAAGTGAGTGACAGAGACATTTCCACTATACGGCACAAGGTGGATCTTCATGTTAGAGTTGAGTGACACAGACATTTCCACTATACGGCACAAGGTGGATCTTCATGTTAGAGGTAAGTGACAGAGAGATTTTCACCATACGTACGGTACAAGGTTCATTTTCATGTTAGAGGTGAGTGACGGAGAGATTTTCACCATACGTACGGTAAAAGGTTCATTTTCATGTTAGAGGTGAGTGACGGAGAGATTTTCACCATACGTACGGTACAAGGTTCATTTTCATGTTAGAGGTGAGTGACGGAGAGATTTTCACCATACGCACGGTACAAGGTTCATTTTCATGTTAGAGGTGAGTGACGAAGAGATTTTCACCCTACGTACGGTACAAGGTTCATTTTCATGTTAGAGGTGAGTGACGGAGACGTCTTCACCATACGGCACATGCACAAGATGGATCTTCATGTTAGAGGTGAGTGAAGGAGACAGCTTCACCATCAAGCACCATGCTGTGCTTCATGTAAGAGATGCGTGTCGGAGACATCTTTCCCGTTAGACATCATGATGTACTTCATATTACAGATGAGTAATGTGTATATTGTCGCTATGCGGTACTATGCTGTGCTTCATGCTAGAGCTAACATAGACATATTTATCCTCAGGCACAATGCCGTACTTCGTGTCAGAGGTTTCTACCAAAGGCATCTTCATTAGGAGACTTCGTGTTGTGCTTCATGCCAGAGTTAACAGACATATTCACCATCAGGCACAATGCCGTACTTCGTGTCAGAGGTTTCTAGCAAAGGCATCTTCATTAGGAGACTTCTTGTTGTGCTTCATGCTAGAGCTGACATAGATGTATTCACCATCAGGCACAATGTTGTGCTTCGTGTCAGAGGTTTCTGACAGACATCTTTATTAAGATACTTCATGCTGTGTTTCATGCTAGAGATGACATAGACATATTCACCATCAGACGCAATGCTTTATTTCGTGTCAGAGGTTTCTGACAGAGACATCTTCATTAAGAGACTTCATGCTGTGCTTCATGCTAGAGATGACATAGACATATTCACCATCAGGCACAATGCTGTGCTTCATGTCAGAGGTTTATAACAGGGATGTCTTCATTAAGAGACTTCATGCTGTGCTTCATGTTAGAGGATGTGTTTCACAATAGAGGTGCATAGCTTTGAAGAACCTTATTATATGTCAGCAGAAGTGGTACCAGTATTATTTAATTTGCATGAATCCATAAAGGTCAACGACATGACGATTTATATTTAAAGTTGCGTGCTTAGCTTGTTGATGAAGCACTAATTAGTTGATTGGTTTGTGAATTGATTAACACACGGGTCGATTAATCAGTGATGTTGTTGTGATGCAGTTGGTTTGTGAATTGATTAACACACGGGTCGATTAATCAATGATGTGGTTGTGCTGCAGCTGACGATGATATTCTGGTTTCTGGTGACGGCAATCTTCACGTGACTCAGGAACCACTGGCTGTCTACAACAACGCTACGCACCACTGGTCTATGGAGCTAAAGTGTGGAGACTTCGGTTACCAAGGGGCTCAGCCTGTCTTTGATGTGGAGTGGGTTGTAAGTTGATGACTATGACAGCAATGGAAGGCGGACACACAGACACATAAACACAGACACAGACACACAGACACAGACACACACACACACACACACACACACACACACACACACACACACACACACACACACACACACACACACACACACACACACACACACACACACACACACACACACACACACACACACACACACACACACACACACACACACACACACACTACACACACACACACACACACACACACACACACACACAACACACACACACACACACACACACACACACACACACACACACACAACACACACACACAACACACACACACACACACACACACACACACACACACACACACACACACACACACACACACACACACACACACACACACACACACACATGCACACACAATCTGATCAGATCCACTCTACGTATGTTCAAACTCTGCATAGTCTTCAATAGCGCACTGTATTCGACACAAAATCTCACTGTAATATGCTTCTAGTCTCTAATGTTACTCGCACAGCCCCCTCCCTCTCGCTGCTCCTCCAACGCTTCCGTTTCGTTTGGATCTCCTTCGAACCCGCACTTAACACAGACTATCATCTGGTACCGTTCCTTAATTTTAACTCCATTCCATGTTCATCATTTTCAGCTTCCCTCGGGAGCCGTTCGGCCGAGTGCCTTTTATGACAAGGGAGCCTTCCATCTGCTGCTAGCCAATCCAGTGACGGGAGGAAGCTACAAGTGTCGCTTACCTGCTCGCCCTGCTGCCGCCCTCTGTGCCTCGAGCAACAACAGGAGCGGGCAAGAGGCCAGCAAGTGGGTGGAGGAGGTCAGGGCCCGGCTGGCGGTCCTGGAGGCGGAAGAGGGGACCCTGCTGGCAGACACCGACAGCCTCAAAGTCCGCATGGACCTCGTCACGCAGTGCAACTCTCAGCTCGCTGCGGGGGACCTTCCGAAGGCTGAAGCTAACGTCATCCTTCATGCTGCAGACGCCCCTGGACATCGCCTCGACCAGACGCCGACCCACGACAGCGGGCTGCTGGAGGAACTGCAGAACCTCCAGACACGGGTGAATCAAACGAGCGGGCAGCTCTCCAAGCAGACTGACGTTCTAAGCATGAAGGTCGAGGCTCTGCAGCAGCGGATGGAGCGGTGGAAGGGAAACCAGCGGACGACGGGACGGGACAGCGAGTGGCTGCGGGAGCAGGT
>JABMCL010001245.1:35000-40000 GCA_018857735.1 Alviniconcha marisindica
CATGAAAACGGCCCTGCTGATCGAAGAAGATGAGATCAATTAGGCTGCTGCTTGACAACGGCGTAGACGAAGAAGATACGTTTTCTGATTTACTGATTGTCTTCATATAAACGTGGGCAGAGAAGAGAAGACCACTGACTCCACGAAAATAGGACAGATAAAGCCAAGGACAAATAGTCCATGAAAAAGGCACAGAGAAAGAAGACAGAATCACTGAAGTGTTACATAGCATACGTCGTGAAAACGGTGCAGATGAAGAAACCTAGACCACTAAAGTTCTACGTACTTCATGAAAACGCATGCAGACGAAGACGTGTAGACCACTGAAATGATGATTGTGCTTTATGAAAGCGGTGCAGACGAAGATGCCAAGACCACTGAATTGCGACAAGATTATGCTTAACGAAAGCGGCACAGACAGAGAAGGAGAGACAGAGAGAGACAGAGAAGAGCAAGACCATTGACTTGTTGCTTACTCAATGACTCGGCACAGATGAAGTAAAGTCCACCACAGTGCCAATTAGGACACTCCATGAAAACAGCGACGATGAAAATAAGACCAGGTACACATTGAAAAGGACGCAGACGGCGACAAGCCCGATGAGGGGTACCTGGTCCACAGGAACGATGACGACGAAGATAAGGACCACTGAGGAACACCAAATCCTTCCATGTAACCGGATAAATGAATATATATATATATATATATAGACGTTCTGGTCACTCCAAGAAACCTGGCGATATGAGCGCACACGCACAAAATGTAGCTGTTTTTATTCCGACCTACTTCCGGGCTCCTGGTTACCATGTTTAGGAACAAATCAAGTTCCCGGCCTGTTTGCTTGTATCTTTTATGAATTAGATGTTATTTGCATTTTTCAGGAGGATGAGGATTCGCTGTTATTGCTGTTAGTCATATAATGACCACCACAGTGTAAATACTGCACACAGCGTATGTTCTCACCTTTTCGATCGCAAGTGGTCTGATTCCGAAACAGTCTATAGATTAAGATGTCACAATATATGCCTCATTTCCGCTGTTGCAGTTGTGTGAGCCAGTTTGGCCTAGCGGTAAGGCGTTAAGCTGGTAAGCAGAAGGGCCTCGGGTCGATTCCGTTTCGGCTCTCCCTTCTCTTCAAAAAGGTTGTGGTTTGTGGACACTGTCATTGACTTTGTTCCTCATAGTTAATGAAACATTAAAATGGCTCCCGTCGCTGCCCATCTTAACGCAGGAATCATTCTGGTGGTGACAGTATAGCGATGGCTATATAATCTCCCTCTTCCCCCACCTCTATACCCCCTTCCCCCTTCTCCCCGTCCCTAATAAGCCTTATGGCATCTATGGACGTTAAGCACCATGTTCATTTATTGCAATTGTACAGATGTGTGTGAAATTTTCCAGGAAATTAGACGAAAAATATCCAGTGCCGCTAATGCATTTTGTGGAGTCCTTTAGAGGGGCTGCACATAAACAGTCCTTATTGCGGAATAAGAAAAGGAAAAGAAAGAACTGATTATGATGAAGCATTTTCTGCGAAATTGTTGACTGATTTGATTTGGTTCATTTCTATGTTTTTTCCATGACGGTTGTGTTTGATGTTCAAATGACATGTTTCTTCCCGATAAAAACAAAACGAAACAAAAACTCCACGGTTGACTGAGCTTACAGATTACGTAGGTGACAAGAGTAGCAGTATAGTATCAGCAGCAGTAGTACTACACATGCGTAGTACTAGTAGAAGTAGTATAGTACTAGTAGCGGGTAGAGATACAAAGTATCTCTCCCTTGAGCATGCAATTAGCACTTAACAGAATGATACTAATGGGTACAACATACGGTCTCCGCTGAGACTCCACGTATGTCAAGATTTCACACAATTATATATGTATTAAACAAGAATATTCGGAAGACCACCAAGACATTCCTGTTGTTGTTCATCGTGTTAACATTTCTAGATTTGTATGCCCTTCCTTTATTCAAAGTGAGCACACCGATATCACATCCGTCGGAGATTCGAACATATTAACATCTCCTGCACATACAGTATATTCAATAAACGCATTTTAAAAGATTGCTTCTGCGTTGGTATTTAAAGTGAATGCTTTGAATTATGATCGCCTAAACGCCACACACTAAATAGCTACTTTAAGTATACAACTATATAATAGACTGAAACCGTGCCTTAAACGCCCTTTTGTGTCACGGCAACTTTGCAAGACAAGTAATAAAGGGCGATCAGCGGAGGACAAGACATTGAAGTGCTGTGATCATACTTCATGAAAACGGTGCAGACGAAGTAGCTAAGACCATGAAGTGATATATATATATATTTATTTATATATATATATAAATATATTATATATTATATATATTATATATATATATATATATATATGTGAATAGTGTATCCGTTTAACTTCCAAATCTTGTGATCTTGTTTGTTTACAGTATATATGTATAGACAGAGAGATATTCACTCTTCTGTCTCTTTCTTTTATTCGTTTCAAATGATTTTGTAATTCTCTGTCTGTCTGTCTGTCTGTCTGTCTGTCTGTCTGTCTGTCTGTCTGTCTGTCTGTCTGTCTGTCTGTCTGTCTGTCTGTCTTCTCTCTCTCTCTCTCTCTCTCTCTCTCTTCTCTCTCTCTCTCTCTCTCTCTCTCTCTCTCTCTCTCTCTCTCTCTCTCTCTCTCTCTCTCTCTCTCTCTCTCTCTTTCTCTCTCTGTGTATGTGTGTGTGTGTGTGTGTGTGTGTGTGTGTGTGTGTGTGTGTAACATTTTGCTACCAAATCACCTTTCAGCTCTGCTATACGAAAAGAATACCTCTGATGTCAGTCAGCAGTGTATGTAACAGAATGTATGACATACTTTCACAATGATCCATGTTAACTGTATACCATCTTTAACAGGCAACGGTTTAAGGGTTCAGAATGACCAGCAGTTCACGACCAGAGACAATGACAATGATATGAGAAAGAGGGCCAACTGCGCCATTATCTACAACGGGGCTTGGTGGTACCGCAGGCACAGGTGCCACACGTCCCACCTCAACGGCATTTATACTCCAGGCGGCGATGCAGCCTTCAGGCAAGGTATACAGTGGTTCCCGATCAGAGGAAATATGTATTCCATGAAAACCGCGGAGATGAAGTTCAGGCCCGCGAGTACTAATTAGGCATGGAAACCGCACAGATGACTGAAGAAGATGAAACTGAAGTGTTATATACGTTATGGGGAAAAAAATCACTGAAGTGTTATATACTTCATGAAAACGGTGCAGATCAACATGACAAGATCACTGAGGTGCTATATACTTTATGAAAACGGTGCAGATCAACATGACAAGATCACTGAGGTGCTATATACTTTACGAAAACGGTGCAGATAACATGACAAGATCACTGAGGTGCTATATACTTTCGAAAACGGTGCAGATGAACATGACAAGATCACTGAGGTGCTATATACTTTATGAAAACGGTGCAGATGAACATGACAAGATCAGCGAAGTGTCATATGTTTTATGAAAACGGTGCAGATGGACATGAATGCATCACTGAAGTGTTATATACTTTATGAAAACGGTATAGATGAACATGACAAGATCAGCGAGGTGTCATATAATTTGTGAAAACGGTGCGGATAACATCACTGAGGTGTTACATACTTTATGAAAACGGTGCAGATGAACATGACAAGATCAGTGACAAGATCAGTGAGGTGTCATAAACTGTGAAAACGGTGCGGATGAACATGACAAGATCAATGAAGTGTGATATGCTTTACGAAAACGGTGCAGATGAACATGACAAGATCAGTGAAGTGTGATATGCTTTACGAAAACGGTGCAGATGAACATGACAAGATCAGTGAAGTGCCATATACTTTATGAAAACGATGCAGATGAACATGACAAGATCAGTGAAGTGCCATATACTTTACGAAAACGGTGCAGATTAACATGACAAGATCACTGAGGTGCTATATACTTTCTGAAAACGGTGCAGATAAACATGACAAGATCACTGAGGTGCTATATACTTTATGAAAACGATGCAGATGGACATGACCAGATCAGCGAAGTGTCATATGTTTTATGAAAACGGTGCAGATGGACATGAATGCATCACTGAAGTGTTATATACTTTATGAAAACGGTATAGATGAACATGACAAGATCAGCGAGGTGTCATATACTTTGTGAGAACGGTGCGGATAACATCACTGAGGTGTTATATACTTTATGAAAACGGTGCAGATGAACATGACAGGATCAGTGAGGTGTCATAAACTGTGAAAACGGTGCGGATGAACATGACAAGATCAGTGAAGTGTGATATGCTTTACGAAAACGGTGCAGATGAACATGACAAGATCAGTGAAGTGTGATATGCTTTCCGAAAACGGTGCAGATGAACATGACAAGATCAATGAAGTGCCATATACTTTATGAAAACGATGCAGATGAACATGACAAGATCAGTGAAGTGCCACATACTTTATGAAAACGATGCAGATGAACATGACAAGATCATTGAAGTGTTATATACGTTATGAAGACGGTGTAGATGAACATGACAAGAAATTAAGACCACTGCACTGCTAATTAGGACACTCCGTGGAAACAGCGACGATGAAAATAAATCCACGAACTTTACGAAAAACGTGCAGATGACGACAAGCCAGATGAGGGGCTAACTGCCCCACGATAACGACGACGATGAAGATGAGGAGCCCCGAGGGGTAATACGTCCGCCAGGCGGCGCTGCAGCCTTCAGATGGTGCATGGAGCATACTCAGAGAAAATACGTTCTCCGTGAAAACCTTGTAATCAGAGAAAATGGACATGGGACCATTGATGTACGTTCTAATTGACCCAAGAATCCTGGGGATAAGAGCACACACACACACACACACACACACACACACACACACACACACACACACACACACACGCACGCACGCACGCACGCACGCACGCACGCACGCACGCACGCACGCAC
>JABMCL010001245.1:50000-60000 GCA_018857735.1 Alviniconcha marisindica
ACAAAGAGACAGAGACGAAGAGGGCAGACACAACGGAGACGTCACAGAAACAGACAGGCAGACCCGAGACAAAGCGACAGGACTGAACAAAGAGGACAGACAAAACGGAGAGAGACAGAAACAGGAGGCAGGGGGGAAAAGAGACAGAGACGAACAGAGACAGAAAGGAAGGAGAGAGAGAACAGGCAGGCAGACAGAGACAACGAGACAGAGACGAACAGAGACAGACAAATACGGAGAGAGACAGAAACAGACAGGCAGACAGAGACAAAGAGACAGAGACAAACAGAGACAGACAAATACGGAGAGAGACAGAAACAGACAGGCAGACAGAGACAAAGAGACAGAGACGAACAGAGACAGACAAATACGGAGAGAGACAGAAACAGGCAGACAGAGACAAAGAGACAGAGACGAACAGAGACAGACAAATACGGACAGAGACAGAAACAGACAGGCAGACAGAGACAAAGAGACAGAGACGGAGAGAGACAGACAAAGGCACGGAGACTGAGACGAAGAGATATACAGAGACAGACAGACACAGACAAATTTAATTGACTGATTCAGTGATTGATTAAACTCAACGGTGAAGATATTAACAAAAAGGCCGACTCATAAATATGCCGTTGCTGCAGTACTACTAATAACCAAGACATTCATTGTGAAATATTATGATAGAAAGATATAGACGAACACAGCATCAATAATTTAAAATAAATAAATAATAAAACGAGACAGCGGCTGCAACGGAAATGAAAAGGACAACAGAGACAACAGAGATATAGACGAACACAACATCAATAATTTAAAATAAATAAATAATTAAACGAGACAGCGGCTGCAACGGAAATGAAAAGGACAACAGAGACAGAGACAGGCAGCCATCGATTTACACAAAGTGGGAATCGTAGAGAATTAAGTAACGGACATTTAATCACTAATATCAATACACTTCTATTTGGAAACGACCAGCTATGTTTAAAAACTAATTTAAAAAAAAATGTTTTCTCTAGTCCACGATTTTTTTGCGTCAAACCGACCGCTTGTAAACCTGTAAAAGTCTGCTTACATTTTTTAATGTGTTTGTCATTCAAGCGAAGAAGTACACGCTTTAACCCTCTCACTCTCTCTCTGTTTCTCTCAGATCAATAATTATGGTAACATCACTAGACCATTCGGTTAGTTATTAGTTATTTTTTTAGCCCCCGCCCCATTCCTCCCGTTTCGTTGTTGTTTCTGCAGTTTTTTGTTTTTGTTTTTGTTTGTTTGTTTTTGTTTTTGTTTGTTTTTGTTGTTGTTTTGGTCTTTGTTTTGTTTTGTTGCCTCTGACTTTTTGACAACAATTTGCCATCTTGCCATCGTAAATGTCTGTGTAATTATCATTTTTATCTATAGGTAACACTCAAATAAGCATACTGCTTTTGTGTTTGCTGTACTTATTTGGTGAACTTATGATTACGATGAATGAATAAATTTTGTTTAAACCAATCACTAATATAAATAATTCTTGGTAAGAGTGATTCACACTTTGCTCCAAAATGCATACATAATTATAGTGTTTCGTCGTGAACATTCAAACAATGACAGGTAAACTACAAACACGAGCGATTGTGGGGAAATATATTGCGGATCGACACACAGACGTCACGAACGCTATTCATGTATTCCAGTTGACCACAGGTAGCTAGCCTATGCCTTTGCCAAACGATATTCTCTGTGGTTTTGTTTGCTTTTGTTTTTAGCGTGGAAAAGCAAACACCGCAAGCTCCCTTGATGCATTGTCATTTGTGCATTCCTCACGCGTGCTTTTTCTGATTTCTCATTGCGCAGTTCCCGGTGTGAGGACATAGCCTATGCACATGCAAATTGCAGATTAGTCGTTTTATCTTGCGGAACAAATTTCACATGCACTTTGTGTTGACAGAAACTTCATTACTGAGGTTGTTTCAACACGAGTAAATAGACGGTTTAGTTCAGTTTTTTTTGTTTAGGTAACAAATTCCGTCCAGCATCGAACGTTAGCCGTGCTGACTGCACAACTGGGCAGAAAGGTTGATTCGTCTACATATGTTTAGACATAAACGTTATCCATGCTGATGTACAACTATACAGAAAGGCAGATTCGTCTATAGATGTTTAGACATGAACGTTAGCCATGCTGATTGCACAAGGTAGATTCGTCTACATATGTTTAGACATGAACGTTAGCCATGCTGACTGCACAAGGCAGATTCGTCTACAGATGTTTAGACATGAACGTTAGCCATGCTGACTGCACAAGGTAGATTCGTCTACAGATGTTTAGACATGAACGTTAGCCATGCTGACTGCACAAGGTAGATTCGTCTACAGATGTTTAGACATGAACGTTAGCCATGCTGACTGCACAAGGTAGATTCGTGTACATGAAGAACGTTTCTGAGCCGGGCGTGTTCTGCATGTCTTGTGTAGCCTGTCAGCTTCGTTAATTAAGCATGAATAACGAAAAGATTTCTAATTTATGCAGGGCGTGTTCGAAGTTAGTCTAACCTCACAGGTGCGAACAGCGAACAGGGGGTCCCTTCCCGTCAAGAGGGGAGGAGAGAGAGAGAAGAGAGGAGAGGGGGAGAGAAGAGAAGGGGGAGAGGGGAGAGAGAGGGTAGGGGAGAGAGAGAGAGAGAGAGAGAGGGATTGATTGAAAATTTTATTGGGTTGATTGATTGAACTTTATTTTTCAACCCGGGGAAAATATTAAAAAAGGCCCCACTCACATATCTGCCTTTTCTACAATACTACTAATAACCAAGGCATTTACAATGAAATAGAGAGAGAGAGAAAGAGAGAGAGAGAGAAGGGGAGAAGAGAGAGGAAGAGAGAGGAGAGAGAGAGAGAGAGAGAGAGATTTTTTTGAAAGTCCCGACCCCCTTTTCAGTTTGAGTTCGGGGGTTTTTAACATACCATCAACCCAAAAAAAGGTCACCTCAAGGGAAGGGGCCCAAAATCAAGCGTATAAGGCAACAACATAGTACCTCAACACCAAACCCTTTTTCCCCCCCCCCCCAAAACCCCCAAACACACACACACACACCACACACACACACACACACACAAAACCCCACACACACACACACAACACACAAACACAACACACACACAAACAAAAACACACAAAAACAACCCCACACACACACAGGTAAAAAAAAAAAAAAAAAAAAAAAATTCCCCCAAAACCCAAAAAAAACCCCAACCCCCAAAACACAAACACACACACACCAAAACACCCCAAAGCAAATAAAAAAAAAAAAAAACACACACACACACAAACCAACACACACACACAAAAACACACACACACAACACACACACACACACAAAACACACACACACACACACACACAACACCACACACCCCACACACACACACACCACAAAAGGCCCCCCCCCCCCCCCCCCCCCCCCCCCCAAAACCAAAACCAAAACCCCAAAACTGGTTTTTGGGGGGGGGCCCCCTGGGGGATTCCACCATTTTAAAAGGTGGGGAAGGTTTAACCCTGAGCCCAGGGGGTGCGGGGGCGGAGGGGTGTGGGGGGGGGGGGGGGGGGGGGGCTAAAGAACAAACCTAAAACGGGGAATTTCCAGGCGGGTTGGTTTTTAGAAAACATAAAGGGTCATAAAATTTTGCAAAGCAAACCCTTTTTTCGCGATAGAAAGGGTAAATGAAGAAAAGGGGAGAGGACAGAGAAAAGGGAGAGGGGGAGAGAGAAAAAGAGAGAGAGAGAGAGAGAGAGAAGAGAGAGAGAGAAGGGGAGAGAGAGGGGAGAGAGAGGGGGAAAGACAACACCCGGGCAGGGGGAAAAGCCGAGACAGAGAGGGCAGAGAGAGGCAGAGCAGGAAAAGGAAGAGAGAGACGGTACAGAGAAAACACAAAAGAGGCAGAGGCAGAAAGACAGAGACAGAGAAACAGAAAAAGAAGACATCAAACGGAGAGAGAGAGAGAGAGAGAGGAGAGAAGGAGGGGGAGAGAGAGAGAGAGAGAGAGAGAGAGGAGAAGGGGAGAGAGGAGAGAGAGGAGAGAGAGGAAAAAGGGCAGACAGACAGACACCCCAAAAAACCAAAAACCAGAGACAAAAGAGAAGAGAGAGGGCAGAGAGGACAGGAAAAAGAGGAGGGGCAGATACAAGACAAGAGAGAACAGAGACAGAAAGAAGGAAGAGAAACAGAGACAGACGACAAAAAACGGAAGAGGAGAGAGGGGAGAGAGAGGGGGAGAGAGAGAAAAGGGGAGAGAGAGGAGAGAGAGAAAGGGCAGACAGACAAGACACAGACCAGAGAGAAAAAAGAGAAGAAGACAGAGGCAGAGACAGAGATAGAGCAGGAAAAGAGAGACAGATCCCGAGAACAGAAGAGAGAGACAGAAAGAAGAGACAGAGGGAAAAAGGCAGACAAAAAACAAACGGGGGAGAGGAGAGAGAGGGGAGGGGAGAGAGAGAGAGAGGAGATGGGGAAGAGAGAGAGGGGGAGAAGGGGGGAGAGAGAGAGAGGGGGGAGGGGAGAAGAGAGGGGAGGAAGGGAAGGGCGACAAAAAGACAAGCAGGAGAGCCAGAGACAGAGAGACAAGAGAGACAGAGGGAGGACAGAGAAGGACGGTAGAAGAGAGAAAAGAACAGAGACAAGAGGAGGCCGAGAAGAAAAACAGAGACAGAGAAACAGAGACAGAAGAAATACAAACGGAGAGAAAGGAGAGAGGGGAGAGAGAGAGAAAAAAAAACTGAAAAAAGAGAGGAGGGGGGAGAGGGGGGGGGAAAAAACAGACGGGACAGAACACAGACGGGCCCGGCAGAGAAGAAGACAGAGGCAGAGACAGAGATAGGGGCAGGTAGAGAGGACAGAAAGGGAGACACAGAGAGGGGCAGAGACGGAAAGACAGAGACAGAAAAAACAGAGACAGACAGACATAAAAAGGGGGAGAGAGAGAGAGAGATAAAGAGAGAGAGAGAGAGGGAGGGATTGCGAGAGAGAAAAGAAAAGTTTGGAGAGAGAGGGGGAAAAGAGACGGAGGAAAGATGGGTTTAATTTACAGGGATTAGGTTGGCTTATGATTAGGGGAACATGGGGGGGTTTTTTAAAGTTTTTTTTTTAAGGGTTTAAATTGTATTTTTTGAAAAATTTGATTGGCTGTCTTTTTTCTTCGCCTGCACCCATAAAACCCCGGGGACCCCGGGACACGTAAAACGGAGTGTTACCTTAATTACCTTAAGTAAGAATTTCGCTCTGCCCCTGTTGCCCCGGGAAAAAAGTCCAAAAGCGGATCTGGGTGTGTGTCCTTTTTTTTTTCCCCCCCCCCCCCCCCCCCCCCCCCCCCCCCCCCCCCTTCCCCCCCCCCCCCCCCCCCCCCCCCCCCCCCCCCCTCGAAAAAAAAAAAGGGGTCATGTACGCGATGGGCATCCTTTTGGGCCCCGGGGCTAAAACACAGACATTTGAGTCTGTCTTTTTTTTGTTTTTTTTTGGGGGGGGGGGGGGGGGTTTGGGGGTTTTTTTTCCTTTGGGTTTTCCCCCCGGTTTTTTGTTTGGGGTGTGTGTTTTGTTGTGTTTCGATTTTTAAAAGGAAATATAACTTAAGTAAATTTTTGGAAAGGGGCGGAAGAGGGACACATATTTATACAAAAGTTTGCCCCCCGGATTCATCATATTTCCTTTTCTCTTTGCTTTTTGTCTCTGTTGTTTTTGTCTGTCTGTCTTTCTCTGTGTTTTGTCTGTCTGTTTTGTCTGTCTCGTCTGTCTGTCGTCTGTCGTCTGTCTGTCGTCTGTTTCTTCTCTCTCTCTCTCTCTCTTCTCTCTCTCTTTCTCTCTCTCTCTCTCTTCTCTCTCCCCTCTCTCTTCTCTCTCTCTTCTCTCTTCTCTCTCTCTATGTGGTGGGGTTTGGGGGTGCTGGTTCGTTTTTTATTTCTTTGTCAGTCAAAAATTGAGTTTACTTTTGAGCTTTAATCATGAGTGAAAAGTGAGTCAGTGAATGAAAAGAAGGAAAGGAGGAAATAATGAAGGTAGTTTTTTCCCCAAAAACTAGAAGGGGAACTTGGTTAACCTCGACCCCCTGCCCCCCCCCCCTCTTTGGGGCAAAAGGGGGCACGGCTTCCCCTTGGGGCCCGTGTTTAGGTTTTCCCTTTTGACAGTGCCTTTGTTTTTTTATAGTTTTTTAAAATTTTTTTTTTTCTCCCCCCTCTCTCTCTTTTTCCTCTCTCTCTCTCCTCTCTCTCCCCTCTCTCTCTCTCTCTCTCTCTCCCCCCAACCAAAAAAACACACACCCCCACACACCCCCACACCAACAAAAAACACAAAAACACAGGGACGCAGCCTGAGTCACGCCCCCTTTCGCCACCCACCACAAAACCCTAAAACAACACACCACCCCACACACACCCCCACACACACACACAAAACACACACACACACAAACACCCCACACAAAACCACACACACACCCCGGCCCACACACACACACCCCCGCACACACCACACACCACCACCACACACACACACCCCCACACACACACCCCAAAAACACCCCCAAAACACACACACACACCCCCCCCCACACCCCCACACACACACACACCCCAAACCCCCAAAAGCACGTCTCCGCACAGCGCACGCCGGGACGCACGACGCACGCACGCACCACACACCACAAAAACACACAACACCAACCCCACCACACACCACACACACACACCAACAACACCACCACATACCCCAGCAGGGGCCACCAAACACCCAAAAAACCCCAAAGGGGGAAGGCAGAAAAACCCCCAAAAAAACCCCCCCAAAAAAAACAAACAAACAAACAAAACAAACAAACAACAACCCCCACCCCACACACACACCCAAACACCCCACACACACACACACACACACACACAAAACCCAAAAACAATGGGAAAAAAAGAAAAAAATTTAAAAAAACAAAAGACCCAAAAGGAAAGAACCCCTTGGTCACGGGTTTTTTCTCTGGCCCCTCCTCATTAATCTCCTGAACCCCTAAGCCCCCCGTTGGGTCCTTCCTCCTCCTTCACGCCCCCCCACCCCCACCCCCCACCCCCACCCCTAGACCCGCCCCCCCTCGACCCCCCCCCTCTCCGACCCACCCCAACTCTGTCTCCTTTTTTCCCCTCCCCCCTCCTCCTCCCTCCCCCCCTCTCCTTTTATCCTTTTTTTTTTTTGACGCGTCTCTGCTGTTGTCGTCTGCCCTTTGTTTTTCTCTCTCTCTCGGGCCCCCTCCCCCCCCCCCCCCCCTCTCTCTCCCTCCTCCCCGTCTCTCCCCCCCCCCCCCCCCCCCCCCACCACCACCCCACTCTTTTCCTTTCTGCCCCCTCTCCTTCTTTCTCTCTCTCTCTCCCTTCCGATCCGCCCGGACCCCCTGCTGTTTTCACGGATGTTACACGAGGGCATCATCCGGTCTATATAAGTGGCCGAGTGTGTCCCTCGGCGAGGTCACACCACGAGGGTATAGACCGAGGGTATAGACCGAGGGTACAGACCGAGCCTGCTGACCCAGCCACGAGTGCAAGCAGACCGTCGGCGATCAGCGTTTACCGAACGACATACCGTCACGGTCACAGCTAGCAATTGTACCTTAATTTGCTGTGCCGTCGGTGGCGCTCCGTCAACGCATCTACTGTGCACACAGCCGCTACTCACTGAACTTTCACCACCAGTATCGGGGAAGGCAGGCAGTTTGGGCCCTACTACACAGCTAAACACAAAACACACATAACACACACACACACAGCGGGCCTCAAAACTCAGAAACGCCAGAGGCTCCCAAAGCACTGAAACGTGTATTATTAGGACGCCTTAGTTTAAGAGTAACTGTGATTAAGACAACACGAACCCAGTGTAGCGCAGCTAGACAGACTCATGCACTTTGAAAACAGCTATAAGGCTGTTATATCCTATTTACAAGCAGAGGCAACACTTCAAACCGGCCAGACGGGAGTTCAGCCAATCAGCAGCGGACTAAACGGGAACCAGTTGCGCTAAGCCGGAACAAGATCAAGGGAGATCGAAATCTACTCAGTGACGTCATGTTCCCGGTGACCCACTGAAAGGCGTCAATAGGAAGATCAGTATTCGCCTTTTATGAGTTCCGGTGAGTAAAATTTATTCGCTTTTTGTCATAGTAATGACGTAAATGTTTGTGACGCGAGCATTTTTTTATATATTTTTTTCTCTCGTACCGGACATGCTATTTAAACAGGTTACATCTTATTTAATGGATGTATTGAGAAGGGTTCGATCAGACCATTGGAACATTGCGGTAAAGACGAGTTTTTGACTGACTTTAAACCAATCAGACTGTTACAACGCACAGCCGCTGTCTACAACACATGCAAACAGTCTTTCGACGCCAAGCATAAAATTACTATAATTATTAATAATACTTAGCTGCAGTAACTTTGTATCTGACACCAGCTTCTGCAGCAAGCCAGCAAGATACAACCAGTCTGAACCACGAGAAAAGGAAATTGCTAATACTGACTGACATCCAGGTTTGTATGAACGAAAGATGTTTGTTTGTTCTTCTGACGCTTACAGTAGCCAGCTTAATTCCGTTTTCCATTTCCATGAATGAGACGGAAACAGTTTTTGTAAAAGGTTTTTTTTCCGCTTTTGGATAAAAACACGTCCCCCGAAAAGTGCGGGAGCTAATGACATCTGAGGACATTAGAAACTTCCCTCCCTACCTATGAGCTACCGGGAACCAGTTTGGGGGAGCCCGGGGTTATATATCATGTGTGTGTGGGGGGGGGGGTGGGGGGGGGGGGGGAGAAACAGACAGACAGACAGCCAGACAGACAGAGACAGAGACAGACAGACAGAGACTCCAGGATGTAGCACACTCACTCTTTCTTGGTATGTATTTACAATGCAGGTCGACACAAGGAGTGTAGCTATATATAGGCTCTGCCCAGGCTTACGGTTGGCTTTATTTCGACCGTCGTACGTAGACGATCCGGATGTTGTGTATTTGTGTTGGCTCAGCACTTGAAGAGCTCAACCGCGTTTGGTGAAGTTTTTTTTTTTTTAGCATTCCGTTCATCATTCTTAGACTCAAACAGAAACATCCGTGTGTAGAATCTGTAACGGGTATGTCCAGTGGTGAACAAACGTCGCCTACGATCATTGCACCTGGCTCTATTGTCTTGGACAGTTCGTGGTGTAGTCTTCTTGGATGCTATACTGCACAGAACGTTGGTTTCTTTCGGAAGATCATGACTGTGCTAGATTCATCACGTCATCTGCTGGTCTAGCCTCAGTCTGTGCTAGGTGGGTGGGCTATACGAATATTCTGTTTCGTTTTATGCGAGGTTTACGTTTATCTGCCACTCTGCCACATTTTCTTTTTCTTTTGTTTTGCTTAATTCCTACTAGTTTCCTCTTTTACATTCTTTCTTTCCGGTTTATTCTGTTACCGGTTTGCTTCCGTTGCATCCTTTTTGTCTTTCATCTCTTTACTGGTGACTGTGTCTCGTATGGAAATGACCGCGTCTCTCCTGGTGGTGACAGTATATTATGACGTGTCTCGTATAATAGTGACAATGGTTCGTCTGGTGGTGACTGTTGTTGTTTTGGTGGTGACAGTGTCTCGTATGATGGTGACAGTATCTCGTGCGGTAGTGACAATATCTCCTTATGCGTAGGTGTACCTCCTCCGCAGCCTCCTGGGAGTTCGATTCCAGAGAGTGAATAATTATTTCGGGACTACCTGGCGTCAGATCAATTTTATAAAAAAATAAAATAAAATAAAAGTATAAAAAAGAAGATAATGTTTGTCATTCCCATTTCGTGGCAAGGTCGATGTGACACACAAACAGCTGGTAACACGTTCAGCGGATTAGCCGACATTGCAGTTTTGTACCTCAGTCTCCGAAAAAAGACAAGAAAAAAAAAGACTGCATTTTCATTTTATTCCGTTTCATTTCCCCCAAAACTACAACTTTGTTCGATTTCATTGTCACAG
>JABMCL010001245.1:67500-70000 GCA_018857735.1 Alviniconcha marisindica
CACACACACCATAAATGCCTGTCCTTAACACGTTTTTGTTGTTAAAAACAAGGCTAAATTTAAAGCAAAACCGTTCACACGACATGTATATGGATTTGTTTGACTTACTTTCCCCCGGTATGAAGTCTTTCTTGTGAACACACACTTTGAACTTCATCTCGGTCAGCTTGGGAAACAGCTGCTGGACCACGAAGTCATCGTCCATCCGGGAGTACGAGATGAAGGCGTCGTAGAGCTTTTTGTCTGCAAGACAAACCTGCAGTCATTGTAGCTCAGTTCGCGGTAGTTTTGTATTGGTTTAAGCATAAGGTACATTCGAATATCATGAACATAAATCTAACAAGCAAAAAATCTAATTATAGGGGACACAAAATGAATATGCCGATGTATGTGCGGTGACGATAATTCAATAACATACATTTGCAAATGTATTCACTGAGTGTCACTTCTGGCCTAACGCGTGAATTGTTGTTTTCCTCACCTCGAGTTTACACGACTGGCCATTTAATCGCGGGAGGAGACGTGCATCATCCTAAATACAACAATACGCATAACATAACGAAAACATTCTTAAATAAAGCCATTTAGTACTTTTCCTTGTTACGACATAATAAGAGTACGTCCTTTTGTGACGGGAAATGCTATACGATTTGGTGGTGAAGGTACGGCAATTAATCCATTGATTGTAACACACACCGTCGTCTTCAAAAGACTTGAAGTGGTAGACGATCTTCATGATGAAAATATGACCTCGTTTCCACATCCAGTAGGGCAGGACGACCAGCAGCACCAGCAGGACCAACAGCAGCCCGCCGCACACGCCAACCACAATCCACTGAACCGTGTCGTCTTCCGTCGCCACTGTAAGGAAACGAACGACATTGCGTATAACTTTGTCACACTATCACCCGACATAGCCGTACCTCGATGGATTCAAATTTATTGGACACATACACAGGATAGTCTATACGAACTCGATCACTTCGTTCGTGAGCCCGTTTTAGCCTAGCGGTAAGGCGTTAGGCTGGTGAGCAGAAGGACCTCAGACGGCGAATTCGAAGACTGGGAGACAGGAAAATCTCGAATGGAAAGGGGTCACTGGGTCACCGACATATGCTACAATCCAGTGAACTTTCACTGATCTTTGAACTTGTCACGCCGCGTCCAATCAGTTTCGAATTTTCGACTTCACGCGCGTTGCAATTTTGGTCAATCGGTTCGACTCCGCTTCGGCTCTCTCTTCCCTTCAAAAACTGATACGTTTTGGCGACTTTGTCCTTCAAAATAAATGAAATATAAAAAAGATATTCGTCGATGCACGTCTGTATGCAGAATCATCCTGGTGGTTACAGTGTAGTGTTGGGTACATAACCCCTCTTCCACCACTTCCTAGGATTTTGGTCCCACCCAGTAATAACTATCGCCCTGATATAACTGTTATGGTTGACTGGGCGCAAAACACCAAGTTACGTATTTAGTAATAATAATGTGAGCAAGTGCTCTTTGTACGTTTTTACAATAATCCCGCCCCGGTTATCAGATCCACGCAATTTCATTATTGTACTGTTAGTAACCCGGGAACCGGAGCAGACGACGCTTTTGTTTTGAAGCGCGGCTGCGTGTTGCGTAACGCCACATGGCCTTCTCACAGCCGACCGGCAATAGCCGCCGGTGCGCGCCATTTTCAAATCTGTTTTCTCCCTTAATATTTTGACCGCTTGTTTGTTTACCTACTCTTTGTTTACCTAGTCCTTCTTATGCACTAAGCCATGTGTAATATAATTTGGCATCTTAAAATGTTTATTTAGATCTTATTTAGACGCAGGATCGAGCTTAATCAGTAGCCGATGCCTCTCTGGGTCCATTCTTTTATAGCCGTCGTCTGCATGGCGCGTTCTCTGTTTAGTACTAGTGAATAGTAGTGAATCGTTGTTTTGACTCGATTATAAGTAATTCTGTGTCGATCAGTGCTTTGTGTATAGTATTTGCTTAGCTGACTTCATGTTTAGTGTTTATTTTGGGTTGAAATTAACTTATTAAGTATTGTGTACTGTAGAAGCTAAGTTGTATTCATAGACTACTTGGTATCACTATCAGCGCTGCTGCGACTAAAATAACGCGCCCCAGGCGAAAGTTCGCACCGATTGTTTTAAGTGCTAGTCTTTGAGTGTGTCTTGCTTCTCTTACAGAGCGTTGTATTGTAATTGTTATGTACCGTTTTAACCGTGGGAGCGTGTTTTTATTCTGATGTAAGTTTTAGTGACAGTTATATTTTGTACATTGTGTTAGTTGTGATTTAGTTGTACGAATCTGCTTATAGATAGGTGCAAGCCACGCTTCCCACTCTTGTTGTAAATAAAATAAGTCATGTGTGTACATTTTGTTTATATGGTTTAAAAGGTTGTAATTGTAGCTTTCATTTGATGTTTTTCATGTTTTAATTAGTTTAGTTATTGTAGAGGAAACTGTATTTGTGCGGGCCAAGGAAACACAATTGTCA
>JABMCL010001245.1:75000-87500 GCA_018857735.1 Alviniconcha marisindica
GTCAGTTCTGTTCAATTACATGTAAATCAGCCTCTCGCGTGGTTGGACATTCATCGTCTTTCCGTAATTACAGGTACATCAACCTCTTACTAAAAAGAGCACCGCCGTTTTCAGAGCACTTTGCTGGACACTCGATTTTTTTTAACTATGTATAAATCAATCATTCGCCAAATAAAGCGCCATAACCTCTCAATAAAGAACACCCTCTTTTCAGACATCTTTTTGTATGCTTCTAGAGCGGTCTTTTGTCGGGAATTCCCGTTTATCACCATCAGCACACAACTCAAAGCCTCACTTTCTGGCATTCTGCCTCAAAAGTCTACCATAAGCATTGGTCACGCTGCTGAAGGGCGATATATATATATATATATATATATATATATATATATATATATATATATATATATATATATATATATATATATATATATATATATCCGCACATCTGTCTGCGGAATCGCTGTCAGCACCTTTCATAATAATTATCTGCGAAAGGTTTGGGTACTAAGACCGTGAAATCAACATGGAGTCGTAGCACGCGCGTACAGATCGCGAACCTCGGCCGAAAGGTAAACAGATTAATAGTCCTGTCCAAATTCGAACGATTTAAGTATTAGCTGTGCTAGCTTAAGCGTAGTGAGCGGGTATTAAAATCAAACTAAAACAAAGACGCGCGCGCGCGCACGCACGCACGCACACACACGCAAACACACACAGAACAGCAACAGCTAAACCGTGTAATAGCCAGGCACGCACGCACGCACGCACGCACGCACGCACGCACGCACGCACGCACACACACACACACACACACACACACACACACACACACACACACACACACACTCAAAACACATAAAGAACAGCAACAACAAACCGTGTAATATAATGTGAGTAGTCCGTTGCTAGCTTACTCCCAAGAACTATGAGCACGACGAAAAACAGATGCTTAGCTGACAATTTTTCGGAGACTATAAGTACGCCGTAACCAATTTCCGCGGTCGTTGGAGGAAGGATGTTTATAGGATGTCGCAAGCCCATGCTCGGCTAGTTTGCCATGCTTCTTCTTCTAATGTTAATTGCTATACGTCCACAGAGACCACAAGGGACTATTAGGGACGATATGACAAGTCATGCAATAAGTAAGTAAACATGGTGCTTAACGTCCACAGAAAACATAAGGCGTATTAGGGACGGGGACAAGGGGGGACGGGGGGGAGGGGGTATGGAGGTTGGGGAAGAGGGAGATTATATACCTATCGCTATACTGTCACCACCAGAATGATTCCTGCATTAAGATGGGCAGCGATGACAGCCATTTTAATGTTTCAGTAGGAAGTGATGGACAAAGCCACAAGACAGTGTCCACAAACCACAACCTTTTTTGAAGAGAAAGGAGAGCCGAAGCGGCATCGAACCGAGGTCCTTCCGCTTCACCAGCCTATAACGCCTTACCGCTGGGCCAAACCGGCTCACTAGAGTCATGCAGGCACGCGGCACTCACTTAAATGGCTGGTCTGGCAGCGAGGGCCGGAGTAGCCTCCCGCACATCTGCAGTGCATCGTCAGCTCCTGCCCGACCCCAGTGGTGTAGCAGCGGCCCAGCGGTCCGCAGTCCAGCGTGCAAGGCTGATGGCAGAAGGCTCCCGCCCAGCCCGAGTCACACTCGCAAGCCAAGGTGGGACTAGGCGCGCAACGGCCGTGCAGGCACACAAAGCCCGGAACGCACGTGCGCTCCTCCAGGGACCGCATCGAGTCGTTGACGGGGGCGGTGGTGGCGGTGGTGGTGGTGGCAGGATCCGCGGCGGCGGAGGGGACCATCCTCTCCATCTCGCATAACTCTCCGGTGTAGAACCAGTCGCAGGAGCAGTAGGAGGTGCCGTCCAGGTGAACCATGCAGCTGGAACAGGCGACACTGGTCAGCTAACAAAGGAGAGTGAGGGGGGTAGGTGGGGAAGAGAACTCGAATTAAAAAACTTCATTTTATAAGGATCGTAGTTTAGATGAGGAGAGAGAGAGAGAGAGAGAGAGAGAGAGAGAGAGAGAGAGAGAGAGAGAGAGAGAGAGAGAGAGAGAGACAGACAGACAGACAGACAGACAGACAGACAGACAGACAGACAGACAGACAGACAGACAGACAGACAGACACAGAGAGACACAGAGACACAGAGAGTGACAGAGACAGACAGACAGATACAGACAGACAGAAAAAGAGACAGAAAAAGAGACAGACAGAGACAGACAGACAGACAAAGAGGCAGACAGACAGACAGACAGACAGAGACAGAGAAAGACAGACACAGAGAGACAGAGACACAGAGATAGAGAGAGACAGAGACAAACAGAGAGAGAGAGAGAGAGACAGACAGAGAAAGCGAAAGAGAGAACCAAGCAAAATATGTTTATTGCCTTTGTCCTGTGATGGTCTCAACATAATACCAAAATAGCTGAATCACCAGCCGACACAATCATCATGCCTATTTAATTATTTGTTTATTTACAATGACCATTTTAGCACTCTGTTGAGACTTCTAGCAATGCTAATATCGCCCCCTTTTTTTGTCTCTTTTTTTTTCAAAAATAAAATAATAAGACGAAACACAAAATAATTATATATATAATTAAATAAATGTGTGTACTGTCTGGCTCTAAGTTTTTTAGTTTTGTTTAGTTTTTTAAGCATTCAATTTTAATCTCTTGTGTTCTTAACTTAAACCCTTTCGTTCTTCTTTCGCACTGCGTTGTCTACGTCATAATGAATAAGCGTTCTTTTTGAATCTTTCATGTTTTTGGATCTTCTTCTGAAAGCCCTCAACTTTATAGCTATGTTATAAAAGTCCCCCTGATTTTTGGAGTTTTCCAAAAGCGATGAAACAGCGACGCTCACCGTCCATGCTCGCTGCAGTTCTTGGAGCACCTCTCGCTGCAGAAGGCCCCCGACCATCCCTCGTCGCAGTCGCAGCGGATGGTGTCGGGGGCGCACTGGCCGTGGTAGCACACGAATCCAGGCACGCACGTGCGCTCGGCCGCTGGCCGGAGTGTCGTGACTCCCCCGGACTGCCCCCCGGTTCCGGTCGCTGTTTGTGGGGGGGTCGCTGTGGTGTGACCGGAAGTGAGGGACACTGGATCCGTCTGGTTCGGTGACCTCGTGACGGAGGTGTCTGTGGAGGGACGGAAGAGTGAAGGGTCTGGCAAGTGAGTGGATGGGTGGATGGATTAAGGTGATGGATGGGTGGGTTAAATTGACGGGTGGGTGGATTGAACTGACGGGTGGGTGGATTAAGTTGATGGGTGAGTGCATTGAGTTGATGGATGGGTGGATAAAATTGATGGGTGGGTGGATTAAACTGACAGGTGGGTGGATTAAGTTGATGGGTGGTCGGACCGAGTTGAGGGGTGGGTAGATTAAGTAGATGGGTGGATGGATCGAGTTGAGGGGTGGGTGGATTAAACTGACGGGCCGAGTGGGTGGATTAAGTTGATGGGTGGATGGATCGAGTTGAGGGGTGGGTGGATTAAGTTGATGGGTGGGTGGATCGAGTTGAGGGGTGGGTGGATTAAGTTGATGGGTGGATGGATTAAGTTGATGGGTAGGTGGATTAAGTGAATGGATGAATGGATGGATTAAGTGGATGGGTAGGTGGATTAAGTGGATGGGTGGATGGGTAATGAAACGCACGGTTGACCGAACATGATCGAAGGAATGACTTACTCTGATTTACTTGTGTTGCTCACTGGTTGATAGACTGACTGAGTGACTGATTCATTCATTCTTCATGCTCAATTACAACAGCAACAGCAGCAACAACAACAACAAAATCAGGCAAGCCAGCAAGCGTGCAGTCAGTCAATCCATTTGATTGATTAGAAGACAAATTCATAAGCACTGAACCAGATGAGTTTATATGAGAGAGAGAGAGAGAGAGAGAGAGAGAGAGAGAGAGAGAGAGAGAGAGAGAGAGAGAGAGAGAGAGAGAGAGAGAGAGAGAGTGTGTGTGTGTGTGTGTGTGTGTGTGTGTGTGTGTGTGTGTGTGTGTGTGTGTGCATACGTGCGTGCGAGCGTGCGCGCGTGCGTGCGTTTGCGTGTGCGTGTGCGTGTGTGTGTGTGTGTGTGTGTGTATGTGTGTGTGTATGTGTGTGTATGTGTGTGTGTGTGTGCATGCATACGTGCGTGCGAGCGTGCGCGCGTGCGTGCGTGTGCGTGTATGTGTGTGTGTGTGTGTGCGTGTGCGTGCGTGCGTGCGTGCGTGCGTGCGTGCGTGCGTGCGTGCGTGCGTGCGTGTGTGCGTGTGTGCGTGTGTGTGTGTGTGTGTGTGTGTGTGTGTGTGTGTGTGTGTGTGTGTGTGCAACTCCAGCGATGTACGTCTGTTGCAGCTCAAAAATAAATCATGGACACTCTTGTCGGTTTTGATGCAAAGTGGAGACACAGAAATAGTCAAGCCACTACACTGAAACAAAGGTTGCCCTATTTGTTCGCTAGAACCACCTAAGGCAGCTGCTCTTCAAAATATGAAGGCTTTCTTTGTTTTAGCTGTTTCACTTGATATATTAGCTCACCACAAACGCATATTTATGACTGCGTGCATCAACGCCGACAGTCACATAAACCTCTTGTCACAACACAGTATGCACACAAACCAAGCTTACACACAACAATACCATTGACCAAAACAGAAGCTTGAAGATTTCATAAGGTATATACCGTCTTTAAGGTTTTATTGAGGTTTAGCCCCTGGATGGCGCTAGAAAGCGAATTACATTCACACAATACATTCCTTATGAACAAGTACGTGAGTACTGATAATATATTACAACCCCCTCTTTCTCTCGATTCTGTTCTCTCTCTCTTTCTAGTACAATAGGTGGAGTCTATCATAGAAGTGCTATTGTTCTTGTAAAAGATCCTGTTTACCATATTTAATTAAGATGTGCATCTCTCTCTCTCTCTCTCTCTCTCTCTCTCTCTCTCTCTCTTCTCTCTCTCTCTCTCTCTCTCTCTCTCTCTCTCTCTCTCTCTGGATCTATTCCGTTTTAAGGTGACCCTGCGCCCAAAAATGAACTAACTTGTTCCCTTGTCCACGGGTATGTCTGCAATGCATACGTTCACCTTTTCTTACACGAGTTGAAACGCAGGCAGACATGCAGTACAATGAACATCCTGTCGGTGCTACACGCTCCATGTCATGAACACTGTACGAAGACATCTATACACATGTTAAAGGGGCATCCGAATGGTAAATCACAGTTGAGGTTTGTGAAGACTGTCTGCTTAGCTAACAACGAAAAGGAACGATAACGCTATTTTCAATCTCACTGGGGACTGCAGTGCCCACAGCGTCCATTGCTGCATGGACACTGTCCCCGCACTGCAACGTTTACTATTAGTATTAATTATCATTGGCCGTACTTATATAAGTATTTTTGCTTGTTGCTCGGCCCAACTGTTCTGGTGTTAATGTATTGTTATATATGAAATAAATGTAGTTTAAACCAATTATCATTGGCGCTCAATGGCGCAGCTGGAGCCGGAGTTGTAACTGCCATTCTTTGTCGCTGCAAAGTGAAAGGTCGCAGATGCAAATCTGTGCGAGAAACCTGCCTGCTGTTTGGACAGTTACCAGTCTGAGTAGCGTAGCTGCAAGAGAGGACTCCTTCTTCTGCAACAGTGGACTCCTTGGGAACCTCAAGGAGTCCTTAGCTCTCTTGCAGCTACATACAGGCAGCTTTTATCAAGTTGCTGCAAAATTTGCCACAAGTTGTTCAGCCACATACACGAGAGCCAAGATCAATTTCGCTGAGCTGCAAAACACATGCCCCACCCCCTCCAACCTCCCGACCTCCTTCCCCCGTTTCGGCGGTAATACATAAGTAAAGCTGTCACTGCAATTCCGAATTAGTCTGCAGCTAGAGTACAAGTAATTGTTGTTTCAACTCTCAAATGGTACCAGCGACAGCAAGCGATAGAGACTGAGCCTAACAGGCGCCTTGACTCTCTCTCAAGGCCGTTAGACTTCGGCCCCCCAAGCAGAGCATGGCACTAACGTTTACAAATGATCCTGTAGTCCCTCTTCCGGAAAGTGACATAGCGGATTAAAAACGACCTACCCCAGCCCTGCTGACACAGAGATTTCTCAGCTGACGTGAGAGATGTGGAAGAGTAGGCGGAGAGGAATGGGGGGTGTGGGTGGGTGGGGGGGGGGGTATTTAAAATTACAACAGCTGTTCCAATGATATTAAGGATTCACCGGTTGGACTCTTCATGTTTGACGACTGCACAGTTTGCTTGTTTGTTTAAAAAATAATTAAAAAATGTTTACGGATGATGGCAGGGTCCCGAAACGTTCATCTGAGCTAACAGCAAACAATCATTACACTAGTGCGTCCTCCAGTGCTTAGTAAAATAAAATAAAATCCACTTTGATTCACCTGAGCATCATTGGAACCAAAAACAAAACAAACAAACAAAAACAACAACAACAAAAAACAACAGCAAACGAAAGAAAACAAAGAAAAAGAAGAAGACAAAAATTTAAAAAGAAGAAGCAGAAGCCTCTTGCCGATCTCCACAGTTACACGGAACTCTCACTTTCATCGATAGAGAATTTAAGACTCTAAACTCTAAACTTTTTCTTCTTCTTTTTTACACCACCGCGTCTTATCTGTACTCCTTATCAACGTTAAAATCAGCACCCCGCAAAGGGTTTGGGTACTAAGACTATATATGGAAGCAACACAAAGTCGAAGCATGCCCCAGGTAATCAATTAGTTCCATCTCGATTCGAATGATTTTGGCTGTATTTGTGCTGGCGTAAGCAATATAGGTGCTTGTATAAGTAATACCTACTCAAATCTGAGTTGTTAATTGGGCGAACATTTGTTCGCGAACATAGTTGGGAGTATTTGGCGAATATATTTGGTTCTTAATTGGGCGAACTTTTGCTTCGCGAATATAGTTCGGGTTATTCGTCGACCTGCAACGAAGCTATATTCGGGGTCTAAAAAGCTTCGCTCAACATGTTCTGAGAACATTCGCCCAGTTCGGCGAACATTGCCTCTAATTCGCTGAGAGCAGAGCTCTCCTGTGGATGAGGAAGAAATAAAAATAAAAATGGATGACAGTGTCGCTTCGGGGGGGATTTGTTTGTTTGTTTGTTGACTTGGGGGAGGCGCAGCCTTGTCTCTGGGACCCAGAATGACATAGTACTTAGTTGAATTACCCTGTGAGGGATGATTAAAAGTATATTGACTTGACTTGACTTTAGCCTACATTTTGGATCATGCTGTCTGCTGCGCATCTGCCGCAAGTTCGGACCGAAGCTTGCATCTCATTATAAGCCCGTTAAGAACGAAGTATAGTTTGTCGAACTGTCCGAACCTTGTTCGGCGAACTAAAAGTTCGTCTGAGCTCAATTAAGAAACGAATCATAGTTCGTCGAACTGACGAAGTATGTTCGGCGAACAAACACTTCGCCCAGTTAAGAACGGGCTTTACCAAACTGATTGCCACTAGAGCACCAACGAAAAACTGTCAGTTATAGCCCACATTTTTCAGAACTGTGGCATAACCAATTATGGCAGTGGTTGGTTAAAGGCTGTCGTAATTAAACCAGTGTTTGGAGTTTGTTGTGAATGCTGTAATTCAGTGCAGAGAAAGGTAAGGTAAACACGATGTTTAACGTCCGCAGAAACCATAAGACTTATTAGGGCCGGGGAGAAGAGGGGGAAAGGGGGTATGGAGGTGGAGGAAGAGGGAGATTATATGCCTGTCGCTACATTGTCACTACCAGAACGATTCCTGCATTAAGATGGGCAGCAATGCGAGCCATTTTAATGTTTCATTACTTCTGAAAGACAAAGTCACAAGACAGTGTCCACAGACCGCAACTTCTCAAGAGAAAGAATAGCCGAAGCGGATTCGAACCGAGGTCCTTCTGCTTACCCGCCTAACGCCTTACTGATAGGCCAAACTGGATCACATACAGTGCAAAACTGGATCACACACACACACACACACACACACACACACACACACACACACACACACACACACACACACACACACACACACACACACTAACTGGGGAGTTGTCCTTTACAGCTCAACTCTTTCGTGAAATAATTGAAGTCACGCCTGGCTGACGAAACTGATTGCTCTGTTGTTGAACTTGCTTATAGGTAGACACAAGGCGCCGGGAGATTCGACAGCTGATAAAACACATTTGTAAAAGAAAAAGAAAAAAGAAAAAAACGACTAAGACGTAAATAGCGCGATAAATGGCTTAATGGATGATTCTTCAAAAAACGATGGTGGATAAAATGTGTTTGCGCAGTTTCTTACCGATATTTTTTTTCAGGCTTTCTTTTCTTTCTTGGTGCTTTACGTCCACGGAGGCGAGATGGCCTATTAGGGACGGGGACAGAGTAGGGAAGGGGACGACAGAGTGAAGGCTCGACCGCGGAAACCACCCGAAAAAGCCCAGGAGAGATCGTGGACCGCCGCCAGAACAATGGAAGTGTTAGGGCGGTGTCCCCTCGCCATTGCCCAGCGACTTGTGCACTGCGCAATTGTTGTTTCAACTGCTGTGCTTGGCCAGAGTCACAAAGACAATGTCCGTTACACTGCTGTTGACGAACAACTTGGACAACTCAAGCAAAGGAAGTCCAGCTTTCTTAGCCCAGCTCCACCTCCCTAATCATGATCTCTTCTGGGCTAAGTTGAGGGTCCAGCTCCACCTCCCTCCTCCAAGATCTCTTGATCTTTTGATCTCGCCTGGAACCCTGTTTTTCAAGCTAACCTTCTTTTCTTTTTTTATAATCACCTGGTCTTTATAATTATGTACTAGCTATGATCATACTGGGATGCAAATTTTGTCAGCGCAGAAAGCAGGAAGGGCAGGGAGAAAACTGACCGGGAAGACTTGTTGAAGGACACGAAGCATAGCAGTAAGTTATACTAATCTGAATTGACCGATTAAAAACAAACCAAAAACAAACAAACCAAAAAACAAACAAGCCAAAAATGGAAGAAGAAGAAGAAGATGAAGAAGAAGAAGAAGAAGAAGAAGAAGAAGAAGAAGAAGAAGAAGGAAAGAGCACACATGACAATTACACGCGTCGTCCAAAGAGTAGAAGCAAGAAAAGCACACACACACACACACACACACACACACACACACACACACACACACACACACACACACACACACACACACACACACACACACACACACACACACACACACGAACAAACACACAAAGAAATAAACGAAATAGTAAAAGGATCCACAACAACAGACAGCAAACAACAACAACAAACACACCTCCATTACTCGGTGACGCTGTCGTGATCGTTCCATTGACGCATCCTCGGCCAGTGACGTAACGGAGACCATCGTCACACAAGCAGTACGGGGTCCCCTCCGGAGTGGTCTGGCACGCAGCATTCTGACTGCAGTCAGCGGGACAGGCCTGCTCACACTGGAACCCAGCCCACCCGGGGTGGCACACACAGCTCACGCTGCCTGCTGGGCAGTAGCCATGGACACATACCATCCCGGGTGGGCAGCTGCTGTCCTGTCCAGCACTGGACGTCGGGATGGACGTCGTAGTGCTTGTCGTCATCGCCAGGAGACCACCGGTCCAGGTCGTGGTCACCAAAAGGGCGAGAGAGAAGCGTGAGAAAAATGTCCGGCCATGCTGAGGCAGTCAGTTCAGTCTCTAGTCTGCAACAGAAAGTTTAAAATTAATGCAGATTTGTTAGACTAGAACTCATACAGCTGTGTTGCATAGCGACGTTAGTATGCACGGAATACATAAACACACACGCACGCACGCACGCACGCACGCACGCACGCACGCACGCACGCACGCACGCACGCACGCACGCACGCACGCACGCAACACACACACACACACACACACACACACACACAAAGACAAAGACAAAGACAAAGACAAAAAAGACGGGAGTCTCGTCGTCAAGTATTGTTTCATCTCAAGTGCTTGATGAATGTCCTGGATAGTTCAATGCGAGCCGTTTACGACGAATAGATCGAATTGTCGCATAATCATAAACAGAGCTTGGTATTAAACTGAATGAATGACTTACACTGCGAAGAAAGTCGGATTTATGAGCAGAAAAAAATATCTAAGTGAAGCAACATCGAGCCGGAGAGACAACAAAGACTACGATCAGAACGACAAACAAGATGTCCACAGCAGATCGACCATCTCAGACATCCATTTTTTTTTAATTTTTGGGGGGTAATTTGCCAGAGAATAAGGCAGGGCTCTACCAGACACCTGTACACAGACTAGGGGACAAGACAATACGGACATTTTGCTCAACGATCAAAAAATAAGACACATTTTTTGCTCATCGAATAACTTTACAGACATTTGCTCACTAGCCAGAGATGAGACAAAACTCTACAGACAGTTGCCTACTGATCAGAGATGAGACAAAACTCTACATTTATTTGCTCACTGACCAGAAATAAGACAAAACTCTACAGATATTCGCTCACTGATCAGAGATTCAGAGATGAGACAAAAATCTACAGACGTTTGCTCACTGTCCAGAAAATTAGACACAATTCCAAGCATTTACCCATAAAGAATGAGACAGCCATAACTCTTCCGACATTTTGCTCACTGACGAGGGAATTGGACACAACTCTGCTATAAAGGCAATGGATACAGAGGATGAGGAATAGCTCTTCAAAACTAAACAGAGAATGGGACACAAGTGTACAGGTATTTGGTCACTGACCAGAGAATGAGACGCAACTCGACAAACAAGACTAAAGAATCAGAGGATGAAACATAATTTTTCAGACATTAATAATGTTACTCACTGACCGGAAAATGAGACACTTTAACCCTTCAGACATAGTTAGAGAACCAGAAAATGAGACACAGCTCCGCATACGTTTGCTCACTGACCAGAAAATGAGACACTCTAACCCTTCAGACATAGTTAGAGAACCAGAAAATGAGACACAGCTCCGCATACATTTGCTCACTGACCAGAAAATGAGACACTCTGACCCTTCAGACATAGTTAGAGAACCAGAAAAAGAGACACAACTCTGCATACATTTGCTCACTGACCAGAAAATGAGACACTCTAACCCTTCAGACATATTTAAAGAGAACCAGAAAAAGAGACACAACTCTGCATACATTTGCTCACTGACCAGAAAATGAGACACTCTAACCCTTCAGACATAGTTAGAGAACCAGAAAATGAGACACAACTCCGCATACATTTGCTCACTGACCAGAAAATGAGGCACAATTTACCGAGGCAGCTACTCTCCACCTTGGCTTATATTTTATGACTCAACACTACTGGACAGTTTCTCACAGCCCACCGAACAGGACACGGCTGCTGTTGTACGTGTGGCGTCCCACAGAGCCGCGCAACAATAGTGTCGCTTATGTTGTGTGTGGGACGTTTACGACTGGCGCACGTCCACGAGACTATATCAACAGAGTCAGGGTCAGACAGGCAAGTATTGGTCATGCTAGAAACGCTTAAATCGGAGAACAAAAAGAGCTCTCTCTCCTCTTTCTCTCTCCTCTCTCTCCCTTCTCTGTTAAGCCCCGATTTATAAATTACAATTTATATAATATATATAATATATATATATTACTTATATTATTATATACTCATATATATAATATATCTAAAGACAGAAACACACAAGGCTCCTGTTGACTTGGGCACCGACCGTGCAGGAAGGCCCTTAGTATGGTGTCTGAGAGAAGGTATACATGCTTAGAGATTTTATAACAGATCAGCTCATGCGGAATTTGGTCATGGCCCTTAATAACTTCTCTCTTCTTCTCCTGCTCTCTCTCTCCTCCTCTCTCTCTTCTCTCTTTCTCTCTCATATCTATCTCTCTCTCCCATATCATATTCTTTATATATATATATGATTATATTATTATATGCTATTATAAAATGTATTCTCGCACTGGATGCTTTCTGAGTAACCTACCATGCCACTCGCGTAACGTTTCTTTTAGGAGTATAATTATTCAAAAATAGACATCCGCTTTTTTAAATTTTAAATGGGAAAGTCTTTTGCTTTTTTTTTCCTTCTTCCCTCTCTCTCTTTTCTCTTCTTTCTCCTCTCTCTCTCTCTCTCTTCTTTTTTTATATATATATATATATATATATATATATATATATATAATAAAATATTAATGTTATTCTCGCACTGGATGCATTTCCATGAGTAACCTACCAGAGTGCCACTCGCGTAACGTTTCTTTTAGGAGTATAATTATTACAAAAATAGACAGCGTTTCTGTCAGGGAATATATACCTAGGAACAAATAGCGTTTCCATTAGGAAATACGTAGCTACGAATATATAACGTTTCTGTTAGGATTATATAGCTAAGAATATTTCACGATACTGTCAGGGAATACGGGCACGACTGCTATAGTATTTACTCGGAAACTCCACCTGGTAAAATGCACCTTGTTTTG
>JABMCL010001245.1:92500-95000 GCA_018857735.1 Alviniconcha marisindica
AAACAAATCAACGTAGGAAATGCGAGAGCGATAGAGACAAAGACAGAGAGACACAGACGGAGACAGAAGCAGAGACAGACAGACATGACAGACAAAGACAGAGAGACAGAGAAATCAAGTAAGCAAACCAACATAGGAAATAAGAGAGTGATAGAGACAAAGTCAGAGATAGAAGCAGAGAGAGGGAGAGTGGTAGACAGACAGACAGACAGACAGACAGACAGACAGACAGACAGACAGACAGATATAGTTCTGCATGACTGCTGGGGACATGTGGATTAGTCCATCATAGCATGACATGTGGCAGCGGTAATTAAATCCACACTTAGATAGCAAACAAACAATAAGCTCAGTTATAATCTACTGGTTTGCTTAATAAGTTGATTGTGAGTCGCAAATCGAGAATGTGTTTTCGTTGTGCTGGTACTTGTTGTTGAAGGCTACGATTGCCTCGTAGTAAAAGGTTTCATAGCCAATGCATGTCACATCAAGACGAAACACAAACGTCAAAGTCACAGGCGAATGTTCCACACACGACTTCCAAGTCTCCAGACGGGTGATGGGAAGTGAAATTGAATGAATTTGAAAGCCAACATTTCCGGTAGCAGCAGAGAAAGCATGGAAAGCTAATATTTGTAGGCCCGGCCGTGCCCGTGGGAGAACAAACACAAAACAGAAGAGACAAGTGGCAGCAAAACGACGAGCATAAAGTGGACACGCAGGGACAGGGCAAGTGCCATAACTTTGGCCCTTTTGTGGGATATTTAAAGCTTCCTTTGTCAGTAGATCAGCAAACAGTTTCCTAGTCGTGACTCGCTCGACACTCGCGGATATATGCTGCCCCCTTACTCGCACGCACACTCACGCACTCACGCACACACACACACACACACACACACGCACGCTCGCATTCGCGCACGCACACACTCGCACGCACGCACGCATGCACGCACGCACGCGCGCACACACACACACACACACACACACACACACACACACACACCACACACCACGGCGCCGCCGCACTCGCGCACGCACGCACCACACACACACACACACACACACACACCACACACACACACACACACACACACACACACACACACACACACACCACACACACACACACACAACACACCACACACACACACACACACACACACACACACACACACACACACACCAACACACACACACACACACACACACACACACACACACACACACAACACACACCACACACACCACGACACCACCACGCACACACCACCACACCACCACGCACACACGCACGCACACGCACGCACGCACACACACACCACCACCACCACACACGCACGATCACCACACACCCACACACACACACACACACACACACACACACACACATTTATAAGTATATAAAATGCAACAGTCTTCAACTACATCATTACTTATAATCATCAGTCCGCATCGTGCATTTAAAATACCGACAGCAATTTGCCTTCTCTGGCCCACATGCACAGAGCGCGACTGTCCTTCATAAACATTCATTAACTCTGATATATCGACTGGCTTCTGCGACGGTCCTTCATAAACATTCATTAACTCTGATATATTGACTGGCTTCTGCGACGGTCCTTCATAAACATTCATTAACTCTGATATATTGACTGGCTTCTGCGACGGTCCTTCATAAACATTCATTAACTCTGATATATGACTGGCTTCTGCGACGGTCCTTCATAAACATTCATTAACTCTGATATATCGACTGGCTTCTGCGACGGTCCTTCATAAACATTCATTAACTCTGATATATCGACTGGCTTCTCGACGGTCCTTCATAAACATTCATTAACTCTGATATATCGACTGGCTTCTGCCAAAAATTCATTACTCTGATATATCGACTGGCTTCTGCGACGGTCCTTCATAAACATTCATTAACTCTGATATATCGACTGGCTTCTGCGACGGTCCTTCATAAACATTCATTAACTCTGATATATCGACTGGCTTCTGCGACGGTCCTTCATAAACATTCATTAACTCTGATATATCGACTGGCTTCTGCGACGGTCCTTCATAAACATTCATTAACTCTGATATATTTGACTGGCTTCTGCGACGGTCCTTCATAAACATTCATTAACTCTGATATATTGACTGGCTTCTTCGACAGTCCTTCATAAACATTCATTAACTCTGATATATCGACTGGCTTCTGCGACGGTCCTTCATAAACATTCATTAACTCTGATATATTGACTGGCTTCTGCGACGTGCAATGATTCGTTAATATCGACTGACTTCTGCTGATAGCAGTCGGCCTTTTCTTTTTTTCCTTTGTTGTTGTTGTTTGTTTTGTTTTGCTGTATTGTTGGAGTCTCTTCTTCCTGTTTTTGTTCTTGTTCTTCTTGTTCTTCTTAAAACTCCAGAAATGACGTAAATTTTATGCACTCCCACGGCATTTTCTGGAGCAATAACTATGATGCTGAAGAGAATGGGCAGGTGACCT
>JABMCL010001245.1:115000-122500 GCA_018857735.1 Alviniconcha marisindica
CAGCGCATTAAAGTAGCAATGACGAACAAAAATTAAAACTGGAAGACAACTATGATTTTTCAGGAAGATTCCTTTGCTGAAGACCTACCTTCTTTTAACGTCCCCCCCCCCCCCCCTCCCTCTCCCCCCACCCCCCTCCCCGCCCCCATTGTCTACTCTCGCACATAGTAAAACGACAGATTAAAATAAAGTGCTTTCTTAATGGCGTCTGCTTACTGAACAGTGCCTGGCTGCAAAGAAAGTGTACTTGGCTGGCGTCCCTCAGCCCTTCATTTGCAAACACCAAGGACAGAGGAAGATGAGCAGTGTTCAGTAGCCTGTGCACCTCCTAGTGTACACGTCGCCCAGCTGTCGGTCAGCTCCGCTGGCTGCAGCCAAAGCTCGAATTTCCTGGAGTTTGCAGGCCGCTGTCAACGCCTTCACCTCCCATCGCTCCTGCTTGTCTCCCTGACCGCCGTCAGCTGTACTGTCCTTCCGACCTCTTCACCGAGTGACGACACCGGTCCCCCCATTCCCACCTTGCAGGTGCAGAGGGGTGTGACCGAACATTCACCCGCCGCAGTCCACGCCCGGAATGCAGCAACCACCGACAAAGTTAATTTAACTTATTGATTTAATTTATTTGACTTAATTCGTGTTTGATTTGCTCACACACACGCACACACACGCACGCACACACGCACGCACAGCACGCACGCACGCACGCACGCACACAAGTACGCGCACACGCACTCACGCACGCATGCACACGCACGCACGCGCCACACACACACACACACACACACACACACACACACACACACACACACACACACACACACACACACACAAATCAACCACGAATTAAGCTTAATAAAAAATAAAAAAATAAAAATTAATTTAGAAAAGATAGAGAGAAAAAAAGGGGGAATAAAACTTGCCGACAGATGGTACATTACCGCCGTGGAATAGCGGTGAACCCAGACAGAGAGGCTGGCCCAAGCGACTAGTGGATGAACGGACCACACCGCCCGTGCACATACAGGATGGGAGTGGTTGGGGACAGGTGCCGCCACTGGGGTGAAGAGAGCGGGAAGAAGATTACAGTTGTAGGAGACCAGAGAGACAAACAGGAGTGGAAGAGGTGGACAGCGTTGAGACGGAGGCAGGCAAGTCCCGGAAATTCGAGCGTCAGCGGGCAGCCAGTGGGGCTGCCCGAGTATCGGTGTGATATATGGACAGTTAGAGGTGCACGGACTACAAGCTGAGCTGCGGTCGGGACTGCCTGACGTGTACAAATGAAGGGATGAGGAAGACCGACCCAGGTGGATAGTTAAAAGTTAAAAGCTAAAAGTGGTACTGACGTGACTAAAATTCAAAGACCTTCCATCTCTCTAAAAAGTTAAAAGCTAAAAGTGTTACTAACGTGAATAAAATTCAAAAATCTCCCATCTCTCTAAAAAGTTAAAAGTTAAAAGTGTTACTGGCGTTAATAAAATTCAAAGACCTCCCCTCTCATCTCTCTAAAAAGTTAAAAGTTTTACTGACGTGAATAAAAAATTCAAAGTTAAAAGCTAAAAGTGTTACTGACGTTCCTTGTTGATTACAACCTGGTTGATGTGTCATCAGCTCAAGAAGACGTGAAGAACATGGAAGCAGGGGATGCGACGCTCATGGAGGTGTTAAAACAGCCTACTGTAAAACTCTAAAACAGCCTACTGTAAAACTCTAAAACAGCCTACTGTAAAACTCTAAAACTGCAAGTCAGAGGTCGTGGTCGTGTGGACCGACCCTAAAGATTGGCGAGACTGAAGTCTTTAGGGTCGGAAAGGCGGGAAAAGCGTAGACGGTGGCATGACGGGATAGGTTGTGGGGTGGATGAACCGTGTTCACATGCAAAGTTTCAAAATCCATGCAATGCCGACCGTTTTTCGTTTGTTTTTCGTGCAAGACATGACCAGCAGTTCACGCCTACCCGTGCACACCGAGAAGTCAGGGCAAAATTGTCAGCAGTGGATCCGAGAACAGCGGACATTCAATAAAACTCAAGTTTCAACTGGCTCTTTTTGTGTTAGGGCTTACTTTTACTCAGGTGTTAAATGTAATTCTGAATAGTATTCTGATCGCACGTGCCATATGCACGCATTATATTGGCCGCGCGCGGCACACCCCCCCACCCCCCCCTCCCACCCCCCCCCTACACGTGCCCCCAAACTCACACACACACACACACACACCACACACACACACACACACACACACACACACACACACACACATACAGTGCCAACACACACACACACACACCACAACACACGCGACCGCCGGTACACACGCGCGCACACACACACACAGCCACACACACACACACACACACACACACACGCACGCACACGCACAGCCACAACATCACACACACAACACGCACACATACACATCACACACACACGCACGCACACCACGGCGACCGCCGCACACACACAACACACACACCACACGACACCCTCTCAGACCGGTCCCCCCCACCTCCGACATCAGCGAGTTGGTGTTCGGTTTATTTCACAGTTATTTTAGAATTTTTGACAACGGTCAAAACACACACACACACACACACACACACACACACACACACACACACACACACACACACACACACACACACACACACACACACACATTTATATATATATAGACAGACAGAGAGAGAGAGAGTGTGTTCATATATGTAACGTTTGTATTTTCAATAACAGTTCTTTGAGTTTTAAGATATATAAAATATGTGTTATTGTGTACTGTGATGTGGTCAATGTTCAGCCACGTTTTAATTTCTCTCTTGCTCGTGCAGTGTGTGTGTGTGTGTGTGTGTGTGTGTGTGTGTGTGTGTGTGTGTGTGTGTGTGTGTGTGTGTGTGTGTGTGTGTGTGTGTGTGTATGTGTGTGTATGTGGTGTGTTTGTATATGCATAGCTGTGTCTGTCTCAGTCTTGTGTGTGTTATGTGTGTCGGGGGGAGGGGGGGTTGCATGTGTGTATATGCGTGTGCGCGAGCGCGTATGTTGTGTGATGATAAACATATTCCGCTTTGAAACTCAGTCCCCTTTCGTTTTCACCGAGTTAGTGTGAAGCCGCCACAACGACGACAGTAAGTAAACATGGTGCTTAACGTCCACAGAAACCATAAGGCTTATTAGGGACGGGGAGAATGGGAGGGAGGGGGTATGGAGATGCAGGAAGAGGGAGAGTATATATATACCTATCGCTACACTGTCACCACCAGAATGACCTGCATTAAGATGGGCAGCGATGAGAGCCATTTTAATGTTTCATTAATTGTGAGGGACACAGTCACAAGACCGTGTCCACAGACCACAACTTTTGAAGAGAAGGATGTCGTAAACCAGTGCTTGGATTTTGTGAGGCCTGTAGTGCTAATTATTGCCCGCGCAACACCTTGGACATCAGCGAGGCGTGACCGCTCCAGTCCACCGTGAAGCTGCTCGTCAGGGGGATGGTCACGCTGACGACAAGCACCTGGAGGGAGAGGGAGAGGGAACTGATCATTTCGCTACACACACGCGCGCGGGGGCACTTACGCACGCACGCACACACACACACACACACACACACACACACACACACACACAACACAACACACACAAGGCACAAACACAACACACGACACAGCGAACACACAACAGAACACACAACACACACACACACACACAGCGACACACACACACACACACACACACACACACACACAACACACACACACACACACACACACACACACACACACCACACACACACACCAGCATACACGACACATCAACACGACACCACACCACAGCACTCATCACACACTCACACACACACACACCACACACACACACACACACACAACACACACACACACACAACACACACACACAACACACACACCACACACACACACACACACACACACACACACACACACACACACACACACACCACACCACACACACACACACACACCACGGACAGAAATCCGTCAGCAAAAGCTAACCTGAACACACATACCTCTGTCACACGCGGCACACGGAAGAAAGAATGATAAAACTAATCCACCAAAACGGCCAAACAACAAATCAACCCACCCACATAGCCATCTAGGAGCCAGTAGGTAATTAACAGTCTTAACGAACAGTCCTTGCCTGGGTGTGCGCGTTGAAGTTATGCGTAAAGCTGGTGACCCCCTGTGACGTCACTCTGACGTCATTAGCTTCTGTGACGCCATGGATCTCGATGGTCTCAAAATGCAAGTTGTTCGTTTCGGGCACACCCCTGTTGTGTTGGATAGCCATTCTCAGTACACCCTGTGAGGACACACGTTGACCGCATGTATCACTTTATGTGTGTACGTCACCGTGTCTGTTTGGGTGCTGTACCTGTGTGTTAGTTTTTGTGTGGCTTTTCAGTATAGTTTAGTGTAACTGTTGTTGTTGTTTTTGGGGGTGCGCGTGTGTGCATGCATGTGTGGAGTGAGTATGTGTGTATTGTGTGTGTGTTGCGTGCTGCGTGCGTGCGTGCGTGCGTGCGCGTGCGTGCCGTGTGTGGTGTGTGTGTGTGTGTGTGTGTGTGTGTGTGTGTGTGTGTGTGTGTGTGTGCGTGCGTGCGTGCGTGCTGTGTGGTGTGTGTGGTGTGTGTGTGTATGTGTGTGTGTGATAGTGTATGTGTGCTTGTGTGTATGTGTGTTTTTCGTGTGTCGATAACGTTATATGTGTGCTTTGTTTGTTGTTTTTCTCTGTCGCATCACGTCTTCTGTTCCTCTGCTGTCTTCTGTCTGTCTGTCTGTCTGTCTGTCTGTCTGTCTGTCTGTCTGTCTCTCTCTCTCTCTCTCTCTCTCTCTTCTCTCTCTCTCTCTCCTCTCTCTCTCTCTATCTCTCTCTCTCTCTCTCTCTCTCTCTCTCACACACACACACACACACACACACACACACACCACACACACACACACACACACACACACACACACACACACACACACACACAATTATTACCTTTTGTGCACTAAAGGTCGCAAGGAAGTAGTTTCCTCTTTCGTAGGTATCTGAAAAAATTGAATAAACAACATCAAGATCATTCCTTGGTTCGATTTCAAAATGCCAGTAACTTCAACCGCATCCCCTGACTTTTGCTTCTTTTTAACTTAAATATTGTGCACATTATATTAATTTGCTAACGGTTGAAAACAACTGTGTTCCGGCAACCGTTGGCGTTGTCGGTGTAGGTGGCATTGTACGCCCGAGAACCTTATCCCTTTAACATATTTCTTTTAAAATATTCTTTACTGACAGTAATTCATGAAAGGAAAAATGAGTTCATCCAACAGGGCGACGTTGTCGATGGTGGTGGCGTTGTCTGAAGAAAAGGAAAAAAAAAAAGAAAAAAAACATGTGTAACTTGCACTGACAGTGCTTTGGAAAACTGGGCAAATGGTTTTACGGTGGTATTATCAGGAAGGGTGGAATTGTTCCACTCAGAATGTATTTCCATTTGACAGCGTTTTCTAAAAGGGGGAAAATGCGACACCGTTAGGTTTGGCGTTGAACCTACCCCCACCCCCAAAACAAATTAAAAAGAAAGAAAACCAGTGTGTGTGTGGTAGGGAGGGGGAGGGGGGAGGAGGGGGTGTTATTGACAATACTTCTGAAAGAGTTAAAGGCGATACCAATGGAGGTTCCATCGTCCCAGAAAAGGCTGCCGCTGGCTGACCCTCCGTTGTCCAGCATCACCTTCAGTGTGAATGGGTTTCGTCGGCTGCAGAGGTAAAAGTCCTGTATTTGTTATAAAAAGCGATTCGTAAGCTCCTGAATCGCTTCGTTTTCTTGTCATTGTTATGCAGGGTCTTCTGCTTTTGGTATTTCTGTGTACCAAGTGTGTGTGTGCGTGTGTATGTGTTCGTGTGTGTGCATGTGTGCGTGAATGTGCGTGTGAGCGCGCGCGTGTGCGCGTGTGTGCCTCTGTGTGTGTGCGCGCGTGTGTGTGTGTGTGTGGGGGGGGGGGGGGGGGTGAGTGGGTGAGAGATAGAGTTTGTGTGTGCGTGCGTGCGTGTGTGTGTGTATGTACATGTGTGTGTGTGCGTGTGTGCGTGAGTGCGTGTATGCGTGCGTGCGTGCGTATGTGCTTGCGTGTTTGTATGTGTGTGTGTTCGTGTGTGTTCGTGCGTGTACGCGTGCGTGCGTTCGTGTGCGTTCGTGTGCGTGCGTGAGTGCGTACTTGTGTGTGTGCGTGCGTGCGTGCGTGCGTGCGCGCGTGTGCGTGCAGCGATTTGGGTGTGATTTGAAACTGTGCGTGTACAGTCCCCTGTTCGTTATAACCGTGTGCACGTTTTGTTCCGGTGTCCGGTTACTGACCTGAAGGCCGTGTTGTTGGCCGGCCGTTGCATCGGGAGGATGTAACCTCCACGCATCAGCAGCTGTGGTTTGCTGTAGTAACTGACCGCTACCGTGACTGTCCTCGGCCCGTCATAGATTGTGTTCTGTGAGAAACAGGTTTTCTTCGTGTTCTTAGTGGATCGTTTTGGAAAGGAAACTCTTAAAAAGGCGTTCGGTTTGCTCCTGTGGTGTCTGCCCGTGCAGTGGTCCTAACTCCAATAGCCAGTACAAAACTTCCAGATTGTTTATTTACTTATTGTATTTGTTATTCATTTATTTCTTTTAGCACACACACACACACACACACACACACACACACACACACACACACACACACACACACACACACACACACACACACACACACACACCACACACTCACAGCACGCAAGTACGCACGCACACAACACACACACACACCACACACACCACACACACACACACACACACACACACACACACACACACACAGCACAGCACGCACCACAGCACACACACACACACACACACACACACACACACACACACACACACACACACACACACACACACACACACACACACACACACACACACACACACACACACACACACACACACACACACACACACACACACACACACACACACACACGCACGCACAGACACACGCACGCACGCACACAGAGCCAGGAATATGGAAACGTTTTTAAATAAAACAAATTGAAACATAAACAAATTCCGAATAATTATTCGCAAAATTAGCACCATGCCATCAACACCTGCCTTATAAAAGTCGTACCACTTTCCGGCAGGCACGTAGAACTGCAAGGAAGTCTGTCCCTGAAATTCACCAAATACCTTCTCATCGGTTAAATAAAAACAATTAGCAAAGCTTTACAATGCATATTTATATACTGTCCCTGAGATTCACCAAATACCTTCTTATCAGTTAAATAAAAACAATTAGCAAATCTTTACGATGCATATTTATATACGTAACTGCACTGGTTCAGTTCAACTGAATTGTATCAGTTTTATTGGCTTGTTTTGCCTACGACGAAACTGTCTTACCTCTCTCTGGTTGTTAACAACAACAAAAATTGCACTATTACTATTATATTTA
>JABMCL010001245.1:127500-130000 GCA_018857735.1 Alviniconcha marisindica
GGTTTGTTCAAGTTCAATGTTGTTTACGTCCACAGAGACCATGCGGACGATTAGGGACGAGGAGCCAAGAACGGCCACCTCGACTTTCACACAGCTCCTGAACTCTGACGTTATCTTTCAAAGATTTAAGACGTCTATGTCAAGTAAACGTGGAAGATAAACTCTGATTAGGCTTTATCGATTATTATGGCGGATAAATTGCGCTCACTCGTTGGTGATGGAAGTCTGGCTCCAGCCGAAGAGGCTGTGAACGTTGTAGTGGAGCAGCTCCTCGTGGTTGCCCTGACGACTGTTCATACACACGGTCTTGTCTGACATCCGGGCTCCGCGTTCTCTGGAGTCAAACTTCGTCACCGCCACTGCAAGCAAAAGGAGGTCTTATCGTCTTTGATGATGAAGTGATGCTTAATGTCCTCAGATGTCAGTTGACATATTAGGGACAAGTTGTGACCAATGCCGAAGCACGGTGCAATAATTGTTTACGTCCACGGAAACCAGAAGGCTCGTTAGGACGGACAGCCCAGGACGGCCACCTCGACTCTCACACAGCTCCTGAACTATGTTATCGTCTTTGACAATAAGCCTTTAAATATACAGCATCTCGGAACATACACGCATGTCCACATGGCTAAGAATCAGTTCTCGTTAACAAACTACTGCAGACCGCATTTTGTGAATTGCACTGAACACACACACACAAACACACACACACACACACACACACACACACACACACACACACACACACACACACACACACACACACACACACACACACACACACACACACACACACACACACACACACACACACACACACACACACACACACACACACACACACACACACTTTACCCAGTAATAATAATATTTCTACAAGGCATGACTGAAAATTCCTAGTGTTTAATCAGGACCTTTTATAAATGTGTTCATCAGTAATACATTTAGAACACACAGTGTGCCACTCACAAACAAATCAAACAAAACAGCAATGTTCGATCCAGTTGCAGCTCACAAAGTGATGCGCACACCACGCATAGAACAGAACATGACACTATATAGAACACTTTAACACATGCACACCACATACCATCATTAAACTGAACGAAAGGAGTATATTAAGATTGAACAAACACATGAGTGAGTTACATCGTGGCCATCGCTTTTATCATACGCTTTTAACGCCAAACACAGTGAATCCAAAGCCCGAATCTAGCCCGACGCAATTCATTCTCATAAAGATTATTCAGTTCACTTCATTTAAATTCAGTTCAGTTCAATAACGTCTCATTTTATCCCACAAGGGGAAGTCTCACCAGACTGGCTCATAACAACAAGAAATTAAAACAGCCACAATAAGAACAGACGAAAGTACAAACTCGCAGGTAAACATAGGTAACTGTTGATGAATGATTAACCCCTTCGCCGCCCCAGCCTGTAAAATGTCCTGACTGAAAATACACACAGTATATTTGATTGTCGTCTAACAAATTAGACATCCTTTTACGTGCTCGTGCGAAAGGGAAAAAGGTCTTAATGATTTCAAATCTGGCATTTTTATTGGTCGTTTTATGACTGGCGATGTGTCAAGCATAAGTAAACATGGTGCTTAACGTCCACAGAAACCATAAGGCTTATTAGGGACGGGGAGAAGGGGGGAGTATGGAGGTGGGGGGAGAGAGAGATTATATACCTATCGCTACACTGTCACCAATAGAATGATTCCTGCATTAAGATGGGCAGCGATGAGAGCCATTTTAATGTTTCAGTAGGAATGATGGACAAAGTCACAGGACAGTGTCCACAAACCACAACCTTTTTGAAGAGAAAGCAGAGCCGAAGCGGTATCGAACGAGGTCCTTCCGCTTACCAGCCTACCGCCTTTACCGCTAGGCCAAACCGGCTCTCAATGTGTCAAGAATGGTAGGTAGGATTGGTAGTGTTGCTTAATGTCCTCGGATGTCGGTTGACATATTAGGAACAAGCTGAGACCAATGCCGAAGCATGGTTCAATATAGCTTTATGTCCACGGAAACCAGAAGGCTCGCTAGGACGGACAGCCCAGGACGGCCACCTCGACTCTCACACAGCTCCTGAACTATGTGTGTCAAGCATCTTTCTTTCTTGGTGCTTTACGTCCACGGAGGCGAGATAGCCTATTAGGGACGGGGACAGAGTGGGAAGGGACGACAGAGTGAAGGCTCGACCGCGGAAACCGCCCGAAAAAGACAGGAGAGACCGTGGACCGCCGCCAGAACAATGGAAGTGTTAGGGCGGTGTCATCTCGCCATTGCCCAGCGACTTGTGCATTGCGCAATTGCTGTTTCAACTGCTGTGCTTGGCCAGAGTCACAAAGACAATGTCCGTTGCACTGCTGTTGACGAACAACTTGGACAACTCAAGCAAAGGAAGTCCAGCTTTCTTAGCCCAGCTCCACCTCCCTACTCATGATCTCTTCTGGGCTAAGTTGAGGGTCCAGCTCCACCTCCCTCCTCTAAGA
>JABMCL010001245.1:147500-155000 GCA_018857735.1 Alviniconcha marisindica
TGTGTGTATGTGAGTGTGTGTGTGTGTGTTGTGTGTGTGTGTGGTGTGTGTTGTGTGTGTGTGTGTGTGTATGTGCGTGTGTGTGCGTTCGTGCGTGCGTGTGTGTGTGTCTATGGGTGTGTGTGTGTGTGTGTGTGTGTGTGTGTGTGTGGTGTGTGTGTGTGTTGTGTGTGTGTGTGCGTATGCGTGTGTGTGTGTGTGTGTGTGTGTGTGTGTGTGTGTGTGTGTGTGCGTGCGTGCGTGCGTGCGTGCGTGCGTGCGTGCGCGAGCGTGCGTGCGTGCGTGCGTGTGTGTGTGTGTGTGTGTTCTTTGCTTCTGGCAAAGAGTGTACGTGTCAGCCGTAAGCAGAACAAGCCGCCCTCTTTGGTGTATCTTCTGTTTATTACGACCATGACTGAGATACTGAAATTAAACGTACGTAACTGGTTGATATGTGTCACCTTGGACTGTTTCTATCGGAATGCTTAACGTCGAGTAGTGTCCGCAGAGGTAGGCTGCTGATTGGGGCCGAGATCCCGAGAGGTGGGGGTTAGGAGGGGGGGTGCGGGAGAGGGGGGGGGTGTGGGGAGGGGGTGGGGGGGGTCAGAGAGAGCTCTACCTAACGCTGTAACAGGGTCGTCTCCAGACTGATTCTCCATTGAAACAGGTGCATGTAGGAGTTATCATAATGCGTGAGGAGTAGGTAGGTATATGGGGGGGGGGGGGGGTAGGGGGGGCGGGGGGGGGTAAGGTGGGGGGGTAAGGGGGGGGTAAGGGGGGGGTAAGGGGGGGGGAGGGTCAGAGAGAGACTATACCTAACGCTGTAACAGGGTCGTCTCCAGACTGATTCTCCATTGAAACAGGTGCATGTAGGAGTTATCATAATGCGTGTGGAGTAGGTGTATGGGTAAGGGGGGGGGGGGGGGGGGGGGCAGAGAGAACATCTACTAACGCTGTAACAGGGTCGTCACCAGATTGATTCTCCATTGAGACAGGTGGATGTAGGAGTGGATGTAGGAGTTATCATAATGCCTTATTAGTAGGGTGCAGGACGGGGGGGGGGGGGGGGGGGGGGGGGTAGGGATCAGAGGGATATTATACCTAACGCTGTAACAGTGTCGTCACCAGAATGATTCTCCAGTGAGACAGTTGGATGAATGAGTTATCATAAGGCCTTATTAGTAGGGTGCTGGAGGTGTGTGTGTGTGTTGGGGGGGCGGGGGGGGGGAGGCAAGAGGGAGGGGAAGGGGGGTAGCGGTATACAACCAATGGACACAGTCCATAATTATAACACGTAAAAAGACAAGAGGGGCGAAGCGGAGTACATTCAGGCCTGTGGATGTTTAAAAACAATTGTTTGTTTGTTCTTGGTTTTGTTGTTGTTGTTGTTGTTGTTGTTGTTTGTTGTTGTTGTTGTTGTTCTTCTTGTTCTTCTTCTTCTTCTTCTTCTTCTTCTTCTTCTTCTTCTTCTTCTTCTTCTTCTTCTTCTTCTTCTTCTTCTTCTTCTTCTTCTTCTTCTTTTTTGTTTTGTTTTTGTTGTTGTTTGTTTGTTTTGTTTGTTTGATTAATAATATTATTATATATATAAAATAATATAAACAATAAACAAATAATAATAAAATATAATATTAATACACAACAACAACAAAAAACAAAAACAAAGAGAGAAGAGAGAAAACATAGAGAGAAGAGAGAGAGAGAGAGAGAGAGAGAGAGAGAGAGAGAGAGAGAGAGATATCATAGTTCATATATAAATAAGAGTTCTTTTCATTCCTTCAAATCTTCTGTGTGTTCTGTTGTGTTGTGTTGTTTGAGTTGTATCAGCGCCAGGTCAGGGTGAACCCTTTAGACAGCGTGACGCTATCAACTAGAGTCACGTTCAGTTTCTGCAACAACAAGGAAGGAAGAACAATAAGCCAGTCACATCAGTCAGTCGGAGAAAGGTAACTAATCAAACAGCGATGTAACGACTGATAGTTTAGATGAGACAGACAGGCAGGCAGACAGACAGACAAAAACAGACAGACAGAGACAGAAAGAGAGACAGAGACAGAGACCTAGAGGCAGACAGAAACAGACAGACAGAGAGACAGAGAGAGACAAAGAGAAGTGAAAACCTTGACTATTGCTTCAGGGAAAGTCTATATCAATGGGGTGAAATCAGTGTCCAAACTGTGCACCTCAGAGAGAGAGAAAGGGAGAGAGAGAGATAAAGAAAGAGAGAGAGGGGGAGAGAGAGAGAGAAAGAGAGAAAGAGAGAGAAGGAGAGAAAGAGAGAGAGGGGAAGAGAGAGAGAGGATGGAGTGTGTTGGCGGGGGAGGAGGTGGGGGGTGGTGGGTTAAATGTAATGAAAGAAAGAATGTAATGAGAAAGAATGTAATGACTTACAGAACAGAAAAGGGAGGGGGGGGGGAGGGGGCGAGGGGGGGAGTTAAAAGAAAGAGTGTAATTATTGATAGAATAGAAGAGAGAGAGGGGGGAAAGACTGGGGAGGGGGCGGATAGAAACAGACACAGGGAGACAGAGGTAGAGACAGAGTCAGAGACATTCACTGAGAAACTGACGGACGGACTGAGACAGAGCTAGATGGATATATGTACGGGTATGCCTAATAATATTTCAACACAGAGACAAAAAAGATATACAGACGAAAATGCAACAAGGTGGGTACTTTATACAAGTGTGTGCGTGCGTGCGTGCGTGCGTGCGGTGCGTGGTGCGGCTCGGTGCGTTGCGTGCGTGCGTGCGTGCGGCGTTGCGTGCGTGGTTGGTGCGTGCTTTCGTGCGTGGTGCGTTGTGTGTGTTTTTTTGTGTGTGGTGTGTGTGGGGTGTGTGTTGTGTGTGTGTGTGTGTGGTGTGTGTGTGTATTTGTGAAATGTGCAGTTGACCGCCTGAATAGTCACTTCAAACGATTTTGACGTGTTGACTAATGTTCCCGTAGAGTCGGTAACAGTGACATCATTTACACTGGTGACGCCATGCACAATGACGTGTTCGTAGCGAAGTGTCGACACATCCGGTACACCGGTATTATGACTCAGTTTCACTTCCAAAGTCCGCTGTTGTTTCAACATACACATAAATAAAATATGTAAAAAAAAAGAAGAAGTTATATTAAAAAGATAAGGGTTAATTTTAAAACTCACAATTTTAAGACTATTTCTAGTCAGAGCACGTTTTCTTGTGTATGAAATGATATGGACAAAATGAAACGGACAGACAAAATAAAGCAATTAAAGGAACACACACACACACACACACACACACACACACACACACACACACACACACACACAACACACACACACACACACACACACACACACACACAGAAAGAAAAAAGGAAGAACAAAAAAAGCTGGCCTTAAGCAAAACAATCGAATGATCCCAGACGGAATGTGTGTGTGGTTTTAGTTTTATATTTCTTTTGACAGTGGAGGACATTGTCATATTGTAACGAGAACACATAATTTATTGCAAGGTTCGACAAATGAAACCGACAAAGCGTTAATATGTTAACCCTTTACATTCAGAAAGGGAAAGCACTGCATGTGCTAACTGTATGTAGCTTTAGCTTTGACGAGCGAAAATTAGACAGTCTTTTCAAAAGAAAAATGGCGAAGAATCGAAATTGCGCCTGGATTTTTTTTTAAATCACTTTGCCCCCGCCTGCCCCCTCACCCTCCCACAACTTCCCTAAAGAGTAAGCAAGTAAACATGGTGCTTAACGTCCACAGAAACCGTACGGCTTATTAGGGACGGCCCTAAAGAGTCCTAAGGGAACATTTTATAGGCTATACAGCAAAGACCTAAATCAACGTTCAGTTTAGCAAGATCAACGGTAAAAGCTATCTTAATCGTTTGAAAGAGCAAAATACTTACATTTGCAACAGTGTACTTTGCGAGAAGATAGTTCCCATTCTCATAGGTGTCTGTAACAAAGTCCACCAAGTAATGAAGCAATGCATTCATTCAAGCCGTGGTCCCGGTATTGCCCTGGAGTGACCCTCAGCAACGTGAGGATGTACTACTGTATGTTAAATCTCAAACAGAACAGAAACACACACACACACACACACACACACACACACACACACACACACACACACAAAACACACACAACACACACAAAACACAAAACACACACACACACAACACACACACACACTCAACACACACATACACACACCCCACATACACACACACACACCACACACACACACACACACACTACACACACACACACATTAAAACACACACACACACCACACACACAACACCACACACACACACACACAACACACACACACACACACACACACACACACACACACACACACGAGCGCCACACATACCATATATTCACACGGACGCACCCACGCACACACACACACGAGCACACACACATACACACGAGCACACACACACACACACACACACACACACACACACACACACACACAACACACACACACACACACACGCACGCACGCACGCACGCACGCACACAACGCACGCACAACACACACACACACACACACACACCCATACACACACAACACACACACACACACACACACACACCACACACACACAACGCACACAACACAACACACACACACACACACACACACACACACACACACACACACACACACACACACACACACCACACACACAACACACACACACACACACACACATGCACGCAGGGCGTCCGCGCGTGCGCTCACATACACGGGTTATTTCTCTATCCAGCAATAAATCATTATCTCGAAAAAGACGCCCATTCACTGATGACTGACTGCCTGACTCAATGCCATTTTATACACCGGTACTCACTGATGCCTCTTGGGTGTTCTGATCACCAGCGGATGCTTCACCCAAAGGCACAGACACCGCCCTCTTTGTCCCGTCTGTTTAGCATGGCTCACTCACTCACTCACTCACTCACTCACTCACTCACTCACTCACTCACTCACTTACTTACTGACAAATATTTCCATAAAGGACAACCCACCAACTCAGAACCCAGAGATCCACTCTCACTCACTGAGAATTACTCACCAGTGAGTGATCATCTCAGAACAGAGAGCCGCTTGCTCATGGACACGCTGACAATTTGCTGCCAACCAATCAATAAACAATCATCTCAGAAGGGAGAACCGCTGACTGACTCATGGCTGACTCACTCACCTACAAGTTACTGGCAAAAGACTCACCAATGAATGACCAGTCATCTCAGAATGGAGACCCGTTGACTGACTCACCGACAACTTACTGACAAAAGACTCACCAATAAATTGCCAGTCATTTGAGAATGAAGGCCTACTGATTGACTCACCTACAATTTACTGACAACATACTCACCAATGAACGACCATTCATCTCAGAACGGATACCCGCTGACTGATTCACTGGCTGACTGACTGACTCACCGACAATTTACTGACAAAAGACTCACCAATGAATTCCCAGTCATCTCAGTATGGAGACCCGCTGACTGACTCACCGACAATTTACTGACAAAAGACTCACCAATGAATTCCCAGTCATCTCAGTATGGAGACCCGCTGACTGACTCACCGACAATTTACTGACAAAAGACTCACTAATGAATGGCCAATCATCTCAGAACGGAGACCCGCTGACTGACTCATTGACTAACTGACTCACCGACAATTTACTGACAAAAGACTCACCAATGAACGACCAATCATCTCAGAACGGAGACACGTTGGCTTATTGAATTACTCACTGACAACTTAGTCACTGACAAAATACTCACCATGCGAATGGCCATGCAACGAATGGCTATGCAATCATCTCAGAACAGAGACACGCTGGCTCACTGACTCACTGACAATTGATTGACTCACCAATGGATGATCCGTCATCCCAGAACAGTGTCCCACTGGCAGTACCGCCCTCCGTGTCCGCCTTGTCCAGCATGGCTCGGATGGTGAATGAATTCTGTCGACTAAACGCATCAACTTCGCTTGACAAACACAACGACACATGCAGTTGTCGTGGCCGGTTTGTACGGTTTGCTTCACAGCAACGCCTAGTAGATGAAGCAGCGAACTTTGAGCCTTAGTTTCATCATTTCATCATCGTTAATTTTATTTTTAGTGGTTACCAATACATTTGAAAGAAGAGCAAACATTATGAAGGGGGGGGGGGGGGGGGGGGGAAGAAAGAAAGAAGGAAAAGCAGAAAAAGGAAAAGAAGAAAGAAAGAAAAATTGAAACGTCAATGATAATTAGCAGTTGAGAGATCTCCCAGCTAAAAGTTGGAAAACGAATAAGAAGGAAAGAAAAATGCTTAAAACAAACAAAATCAAAGAACTATATAGATCTAGACGAAGAAATAAAACTAGCTCTCTGAGCCAAAATTTAAACCCTACGGGTTTAAACTGGGAAAGAAAGAATGGAAGGGAAAGAATGAACGAATAGAAACAAACAAAGAGGGAAAACAAGAGAGAAGGAAAGAAAAAAGAAGGAAGGAAGGAAGGAAAAGGAAGGAGGGAAGGAGACAGTCCCGGTCTAACCTGAAGTGGGTGTTGTTGGCAGGTTTCTGCGTGACGATCACATGCCCACCTCTGAGGTGCAGCTCAGGTTTGGACATGGAGGTGACCGGCACGCTGCGTTCTTTAGGACCACTGAACACCTCGCCCTGGTTACACACATATAACCAGTGACAACTTCCCTTTGGCTACAGAAGATCAGTGAATATCTCGCCCTGGTTACATACACAAGACCAGTGACAACCTCCTCCGGGTTACAGAAGATCAGTGAACATCTCGCCCTGGTTACAGACATATGACCAGTGACAACCTCCTCCTGGTTACAGACGATCAGTGAACATCTCGCCCTGGTTACATAATTATGACCAGTGGCAAACTCATTCTGGTTACAGAGGATCAGTGAACATATCTCCCTGGTTACAGACATATGACCAGTGACAACCTCCTTCTGGTTACAGAAGATCAGTGAACACCTCACCCTGGATGCATACATATGACCAGTGACAACCTCCTTTGGATACAGAAGATCAGTGAACCCCTCACCATGGTTACAGACATATGACTAATGACAACCTCCTCCAGGTTACAGAAGACCAGTGAACACCTCACCCTGGTTACATACATATTACCAGTGACAACCTCCCTTTGGTTACAGACGATCAGTCAGCACCTCGTCCTGGTTACCTACACAAGACCAGTGACAACCTCCCTTTGGTTACAGACGATCAGTCAGCACCTCGTCCTGGTTACCTACACAAGACCAGTGACAACCCCCTTCTGGTTACAAAACGATCAGTGAAGCACCTCGCCCTGGTTACCTACAAAAAGACCAGTGACAACCTCCTTCTGGTTACAGAAGATCAGTGAACATCTAGTCCTGGCTACGTGCGCACGACCAGTGGACTCTTCATCCCCCTTACACACACAGAAGTAATGAAAACCTCGTCCTGGTTACACAGGACCAGTGAACCCTTCGTCCTGGTTGCAAACATAGG
>JABMCL010001245.1:160000-162500 GCA_018857735.1 Alviniconcha marisindica
TTTCCAGATATTTTATATGATTAAAAAAAATTTTGATTTTTTTTTCAGACTAGATCTTTACACAATTCCTTTTTGAAATATTTCCAAAATTTTTTGATCTGTAAATTTTCTTTTTTTTGTAAAGCCCCAAGAAAGTGGGCTTGTTGACTTATTCCACAAATAAAAGTTGGTTTGTTACAATCAAAATGGGTTTTTTTATATGAATCAAAAAATGAACCAGAATTGTTTTATTTAAAAAAGGGATGCTTTCAGAAAGACAATGATTTTTTTTTTTTTTTTCTTTCTTTTTATACAGAATAGTGTTTACAAATAAATATATGGAATTTAAACAGGGGAAGTCCCTGCCGGAAAAAATGAGAGAAAAGAAAAAAAATGCAAAAAAAAATGCGACTATAAGCGCATAACTTAATTATGTACATCATATTAACACACAAAAACAGCTTTTTTAAAGGGTTTGTTTATTAATGAAACCCACGCATAGCTAGGTATATTTTCCCTTTTTTTTTTTTTCCCAATGATAAGAAAGAGGGTTTTAGAGGGCCCCTCTCAGCAAAGAGGAGAAGGGATTTTTAAAAACACACACAAAAAACCCCACACACACACACACACACACACACACACACAGCAACCCCACACACACAACACACACACACACAAAACACACACAACACACAAACACTAAACACACAAACAAAACACACACACCCATAACAACACCAACACCACCCCAAAAACAACATTAACCCCACACACACACACACAACACACACACACACACACACACAAATTAAAGCACACACACACACACACACACACACACACACCACCACACACACACAAACACACACACACACACACACACACACACACACACACACACACCACACTACCCAAAAACCCCACACACACACACACACACACACACACACACACACACACACACACCACACTCACACACACACAACGACACACACACACACCACACACAACACACCCACACACACACACCCCCACCGAGCACACACACACACACACACACACACCACACACCACAACCAACACACACACACACACACAGATTCACACACACACTCACACACTACACACACCACACACACACACACACACAACACCCACCACACACAACACAAACACACAGACGCCAAAACCCACCACAAAACATCATTTTTTAAAAAAAAAGCCACACCAGCACACACACACATGCACACACACACACACACACACACAAACACACACACACACGACACACAACACACACACACACACACACACCATCTACCGGTCACCCTCCACAATAAATGCAGGCCTCTACCTCCACGGAGCACCTGGGAAGGGTGCTACAGTCACCCACCCATGCATCCGATTCACGATCATCATCCATTCTCCCGCAAACCATATCCTTTCCACACAACACCTCCCTCCACCCCCCCCCCCCACCCCACCCCACCCCGCCCCCCCTACCATCGTCACGAACCTATGATGGAGTCCCTGAGATGTCCCCAGCCGCTGGTGTTGTCGCCCAGCCAGTGTCCGGCGTGCTGACCACTGCCAGGGAACGTGGAGCGAGTGATCACCAGGCTTCTCTCGCTGGTAGCTGCTTGTGCCGCTCTGGGAAAACAAAGTATATCCGGGTGGTTTGTGTATGTGTGTGTGGGTGAGGGGGGGTGGGGTGGGGGAGGCGGAGGTTTGATCTGGTGTGTGTGCGTGCGCGCTCGTATGTGTGTGTGTGGTGGGGGGGGTGGGGGGGGGGGGGGGGGGGGGGGGGCCGGGGGGGGGTGGCGGGGGGGGGGGGGGGGGGAGGGGGGGGGGGGCGGGGGGTGGGGGGTGGGTAGGAGGGGGGCTTCTCTGTGTGTTTGTGTTTTCTGTGTGTGTGTGTGTGTGTGTGTGTGTGAGTGTGGGTGTTTGTGTGTGTTTTGTGGCGTGTATGCGTGCGTGCGTGTGTGTAGGGAGAGGGGGTGCGCGTGTGTGTATATGTGTGTGTGTAGGTGTGGTGTGTGTGTGTGTGTGTGTGTGTGTGTGTGTGTGTGTGTGTTGTGTGTGTGTGTTGTGTGTGTAACGTGTGTGCGCGGGCGCGCGCGAGTGGTCTTGTGAGGAAAGGAATACCTCAAACCGTACTGATCGTAAACATCAGCGTGTCTGTAGCTTACATACATACTTTATGACGATCGATTTATAATTATGTGTTTGGGTACCAAACACATGATTATAAATCGATCGTCATAAAGTCAGTGGTCAGAGCTCAGGAACTGTGTGGAAGTCGATGTGACCGTCCTGGATTCCCCGTCCCTAGTAGTCCTTATAATACCTTATGATATGGTCTCTGTGGACGTAAATTAACATTAGAAGAAAAAATATCTGTCCCACAGATGCTCAGAAGCTGTGTGAAAGTCGATGTGGCCGTCCTGGACTCCCTGTGGCTAGTATTCCGTACAATACCTTATAATATGGTTTCTGTGGATACAAAGCAACATTAGAAGAA
>JABMCL010001245.1:175000-177500 GCA_018857735.1 Alviniconcha marisindica
TGTTTTGTTTTTCGTTGTATCTATTTCTGATGTATCTATTTCTGTTGGCTGTGTGTTGTTTCTATTTGTACCAGCACAACGTGGAGAAAACCCGTTGAACTGGATATTCATTCGCCACAGCAAGAGTGCATCTTAACAGCCATGTGGGTATCTTAACAGCGAATGTTTTGCGAAAAACAACAACAAATAAACACATGAACGAAACTAAAACAAAGCAACAAAAAAAGCTAACAAAATCAACAGTAAACGCTTGTTGGAAATAAATCATGTAGAGCAACACTTAGCAAGAAAACATGAGCACGCGGTGTAAATTCTGTCAGATGGAATTATGTTAATAATTATATGCTCTAGCTGTCTCGGCACAAGCGGAACCTGTGCGTTGACTACAAAAAAAAAAAAAAAAAAAAAAAAAAAAAAATCTAGCTAATTCACGAAAAGCTTCAAATTATCACGACATACTCGCTGACCTCGGCCGTGGCGTTATCCTGACCTGATTTTTCTCTCAAAGTGGTTCGTACTTTGGGCTTTGCTATCGCCCCCCCCCCCCCCCCCCCCCTCCCTTTCTGAACGTGGTTCGTGCTCAGCGCTTTCCTATCGCCCTCCACCCCGCCCTTTCTGAACGTGGTTCGTGCTCAGCGCTTTCCTATCGCCCTCCACCCCGCCCTTTCTGAACGTGGTTCGTGCTCAGCGCTTTCCTATCGCCCTCCACCCCGCCCTTTCTGAACGTGGTTCGTGCTCAGCGCTTTCCTATCGCCCTCCACCCCGCCCTTTCTGAACGTGGTTCGTGCTCAGCGCTTTCCTATCGCCCTCCACCCCGCCCTTTCTGAACGTGGTTCGTGCTCAGCGCTTTCCTATCGCCCTCCACCCCGCCCTTTCTGAACGTGGTTCGTGCTCAGCGCTTTCCTATCGCCCTCCACCCCGCCCTTCCTAACTCGTTTTCCGTTTCAAAATCCCCCGGTTCAAGGCTGGCTCTATGCTCTTAACAAAATCGGACGCTAAACTCAGTATCTGAATTTTGAAATCGACGTCCCCGGTGCAAGACTCGATCGAACCCGATCATTTGACTTAAACTGTTCGCCCTGCTGGAACGTGATGAAAATTGATCAGTTCCTCGTTCTTGTGTTTTGTTGCTTCTGTGTTGTTGTTGTTGTTGTTGTTGTTGTTGTTGTTGTTGCTGTTGTTGTTGTTGTTGGGATAGTTCCAATGCTAGTCTGTTCTTTCCTTGAGCGTAGCAGAGGAAATGTACGGACAAATTTAATATTCCTTATAAAAATCAAATCAAATCCCAAAACTGATACCAAAATGTGTATAGCATTCTTTGTATTCGCAGTATCTTCTTTCTGGACACATGCTCCCTATGAACACGACCACATGAGAGAGAACCCACCCCCCCCCCCCCCACATACACACACACACACACACACACACACACACACACATGCGTATGGTCCGACAAATGTGTGGCCACCACATCAAAGATTCATTTTGATCTTTTCGTAGTCTCACCCCACCAAAGACTCATAATGGTCCGTTTGTAGTCTCGCCTCACCAAACACTCACCATGAACTTCCCGTTGGGCCACCTCATCTAAGACTCACCGTGAACATCAGTTTCACTAGACCACCTCATCTAAGACTCACCGTGAACATCAGTTTCACTACACCACCTCATCTAAGACTCACCGTGAACATCAGTTTCACTACACCACCTCATCTAAGACTCACCGTGAACATCAGTTTCACTAGACCACCTCATCTAAGACACAGTGAAAATCAATTTCGCTGGACCACCTCATCTAAGACAACGTGAACATCAATTTCGCGAGACCACCTCATCTAAGACTCACCGTGAGCATCAGTTTCGCTGGACCACCTCGTCTAAGACTCACTGTGAACATCAGTTTCGCTGGACCACCTCATCTAAGACACCGTGAACATCAGTTTCGCTGGACCGCCTCATCAAAAACTCACCCCATCTAAGATTCACCGTGAACCTTTTGTTGGGCCCCCTCATCAAAGACTCACAGTGAACCTTTCGTTGGGCCCCCTCATCAAAGACTCACAGTGAACCTTTCGTTGGGCCCCCTCATCAAAGACTCACAGTGAACCTTTCGTTGGGCCCCCTCATCAAAGACTCACAGTGAACCTTTCGTTGGGCCACCTCATCAAAGACTCACAGTAAACGTTTTGTTGGGCCGTCTCAGTACACGTGTACCGTGAACCTTCCGCTGGGCCACCTCATTAAGGACTCACAGTGAATCTTTCGTTGGGCAATCTCAGTACATGCATACCCTGACCATTTCGTTGGGCCACCTCATGAAAGACTCCCCATGTTTGGGCCACCTCCTTAAAGATTCAGAGTGAATCTTTTGTTGGGCCACCTCATCAAAGACTCAGAGTGAATCTTTCATTTGGCCACCTCATCAAATACTGAATAAATCTTTCATTAAGCCACCTCTTCAAAGACTCAGAGTGCATCTTTCATTGGGCCACCTCATCAA
>JABMCL010000407.1:5000-10000 GCA_018857735.1 Alviniconcha marisindica
GAGAGAGAGAGAGAGTGTGTGTGTGTGTGTGTGTGTGTGTGTGTGTGTGTGTGTGTGTGTGTGTGTTTGTGAGTGAGTGTGTGTGTGCGTGCGTACACGCGTGCGTGTGTGTGTGAGAGAGAGAACTGGGAGAGGGAGGAAGCAAGAGAGACAGGAGAAGAGACAGAGACGGGGGAGAGAGCTAGAGACAGACAGACAGAGAGAGAGAGTGGGGGGAGACAAACACACACAAGTGAGTTTACACATTACACTCACACTACAGTGTGTGTGTGTGTGTGTGTGTGTGTGTGTGTGTGTGTGTGTGTGTGGTGGTGTGTCAGTGTCGTGTGTGTGTGTGCTCCCTTTTTCCCCCACACACAGAACGAGAGGCGGGGCAGATACAGAGAGGCAGACAGACAAGTAGAGAGACAAACAGACGAAAATACAGAGAGGTAGACAGAGACAGACAGACAGACAAAATGACGGTGAGCGAGACATACATACAGACAGATGTTGAGAGACAGACAAACATAGACAGACATAGAGAGACTCAGAGACAGGCATAGAGAAACACACAGATAGACGGAGAGACGCACACAGAGAGTGAGAGACAGACAGACATAAGACTCAGAGACAGGCATAGAGAAACACACAGATAGACAGAGAGACGCACACAGAGAGTGAGAGACAGACAGACATAGAACGAGAGAGTGAGAGAGATAGCGAGAGACACAGACACAGACAGAGAGACAGTCACAGAGAGACTGAATGGTTTACTGAAAAAGGCCGTGGGCCCATGTCAGTTGTGGTGACGAACACAGTCTAGCAACTTTCGGTCAGCGTAACAGAACAGTACTGCGTGCATCAAAAGCCTTGTGCAGAAAAGTAGCGAGTCAAGTAAGTAAGTAAACATGGTGCTTAACGTCAACAGAAATCATAAGGCTTATTAGGGACGGGGAGAATGGGGGGAAGGGGTATGGAGGTGGGGGAAGAGGGAGAGTATATACCTATCGCTACACTGTCACCACCAGAATGACTCCGGCATTAAGATGGGCAGCGATGAGAGCCATTTTAATGTGTCATTATGTGAGGGACAAGGTCACAAGACATTGTCCACAAACCACAACCTTTTTGAAGAGAAAGGAGAGCCGAAGCCGCGGTATCGAACCGAGGTCCTTCCGCTTACCAGCCTACCGCCTTACCGCTAGGCCAAACCGGCTCTCGTAGCGAGTCAAGAGAGACACACTGATATATATATATATAGAGAGAGAGAGAGAGAGAGAGAGAGAGAGAGAGAGAGAGAGAGAGAGAGAGAGAGAGAGGGGAGGGAGATGGCCGGGCGAATGGAGAGAGAGAGAGAGAGGAAGAGAGAGAGAGAGCAGAATGGAGAGAGAGGGGAGAGAGAGAGAGAGAGAGAGAGAGAGAGAGAGAGAGAGAGGCAGAGATGGGGAGAGAGAGAGAGAGAGAGAGAGAGAGAGAGACACACACACACACACACACACACCCTACGGACGGAAACCAAACGATTCACGCGGCATCTCCAAGATGGCCCGGGTCCACGGTGCCAGAATAAGAGAGAATCAAGGAGGCTTGCATGCTGTGAGACGGCCCAGCAGACAAAACCGTTCGGCATGCAGGAGGGGGCATTGCCTGGGGCGGAGGAGGGGGGACGGGTGGGGGGGTGGGGAGATTGGGGGGGGAGGGGGGGGGTGGTCGCGCGGCCCACAATGTCATTCGCACACTGTCAGGCAAGGCGCAATGTATTTCACCCTGGCGTGAGCGGAATCGCTCATAGCCAATTCTCTCTCGGACTCCCCCTCCATTTTCCCTCCCCCCGCTCTGCCGATTCCGTATCTCTCTCCCTCCCCTCCCCCGCCATTCTCCTCTCTCTCTCTCTCCCCTCCTCTCTCTCTCTCTCTCCCATTCCCCGGCCATCTCTCTCTCTCTCTCTCTCTCTCTCTCTCTCTCTCTCTCTCTCTCTCGCCCTCCTCTCTCCTCGCCTCTCTCTCTCTCTCTCTCTCTCTCTCTCCTCTCGCCTCTCTCTCTCTCTCTCTCTCTCTCTCTCTCTCTCCTCGCCTCTCTCTCTCTCTCTCTCTCTCTCTCTCTCTCTCTCTCTCTCTCTCCATTCGCCCGGCCATCTCTCTCTCTCTCTCTCTCTCTCTCTCTCTCTCTTTTCTCTCCATTCGCCCGGCCATCTCTCTCTCTCTCCTTTCGCCCGGCCATCTCTCTCTCTCTCTCTCTCTCTCTCTCTCTCTCTCTCTCTCCTCTCCTCTCCCCTCGGCCATCTGTCTGTCTGTCTTCTCTCCATTCGCCCGGCCATCTCTCTCTCTCTCTCTCTCCCCTCTCTGCATCTCTCTCTCTCTCTCCTCTCTCTCTCTCTCCGTGTTACCGCGCCCTCGTATTGACCTGTTTAAGACAAGTTTTGCATTTTCTGGATCCTCAACCTGGAACACGCTCCCACCCAAACTAAAAACGTTTAGTTCACTATGCAACTTTAAAATAAATTTGCGCAAGTTCCTACACTCTGCACTGTCCTATACCTAGGCCTGTATTTGTATGATTTCAATGTAATAAAACACCACGTCTGTATATGCAGTGTTGATACACATCAGTGTGGATAACATGTCTCCGTCAGGTCATATTGCCTGTGACATTCAGTTAGCTAGTTGTGCCTATTGCAAATTGTATTGCTAGTATCGATGTTGCTGCCGTTTTGTAATTTTGTGTGAGTTTTGAAAGTGCCATTAACAATCTTTATGTCAGTGTGTTGTCTGTGTAGATTAGCAAGGGCAGATTGTAAGAATAGGCTATTGCCTAAAACCTCAATCATTTAGTTAAAGTTCTAGTCTCTCCGTGCATCACCCACCTTCCTCCTTTTCTCTGTCTCTCTGTGCATCACCCACCTTCCCCTCTCTGTCTCTCTCTGTGCATCCCCACTCCCCTTTCCTTCCGCCATCAGCCATTCTTCTTGTCTCCCCCACTCTGTGCCCTCCCCTTTATCGAGCACACCCCATTCTATCTCCCCCAGCCCTGCCACACACACACACAACACACAACACACATTGTATTTTTCCTCACCCCACCCCACCCCATACAGACATACACACGCACCACACATTCACATATACACACATACAACACACTCACATATGCACACATACAACACATTCACATATGCACACATACAACACATTCACGTATGCATACAACTCATTCACGTATGCACACATACAACACATTCACGTAAGCACACAACCCATTCACGTATGCATACAACTCATTCACGTATGCACACATACAACACATTCACGTACGCACACAACCCATTCACGTATGCATACAACTCATTCACGTATGCACACATACAACACATTCACGTAAGCACACAACCCATTCACGTATGCATACAACTCATTCACACACACACACACACACACACACACACACACACACACACACACACACACACACACACACACACACACACACACACACACACACACACACACACACACACACACACACACACACACACACACACACACACACACAAACACAACACACACAATTCCGTGCTGATGCAGAGACAGACAGACACAGAGAGAGACAGTGACAGAGAGCCAACGAACGATGTTTTTTTTTATTAACGAGTGTAACGGAATAAGTACAATGCATTTTTACATCAAGCCCCCGGGTAAACAACCAAAAACAAAAAATAAACTCAAAAACAAAACATCATATTAACATTCAAGAGATGGAGAAGGTAGTCTCAGAGAGAGAGAGAGAGGGGTGGGGGTGGGAAGAGAGAGACAGAGGGAGGGAGGGAGAGAGAGAGGGAGAGAGATGGGAGAGAGAGATGGGAGACAGAGACACAGACACAGAGAGACAGAGACGGAAAGACAGAGACGGAAAGACAGAGAGACAGAGACGGAGAGACAAAGACAGAGAGAGAGAGACACACACACACACACAGACAGAGAGAGACAAACAGAGAGACAGAGACAGAGACATAGAGAGAGAGACAGACAGAGACGGAGACAGAGAGAGAGACAGAGACAGAGAGATAGACAGAGACAGAGACACACACAGAGAGACAGAGAGAGAGAGAGAGAGAAGAAGAAGACGAAGCGGACGAGAGCCAGTGATAACCGACACCAATCAAATTTAGGAACCATCTCCGTGATCAGCACGAAGGTTTTACGCTCTCAGAATGGAGCCATCCATCGGACGTCAGATTCGCTTTGTCAGCCTCCTTCCGCCTGACGCTGGCCAGGTCCACACATTCCATCTCTAGCCCCCCCCCCCCCCCCCCCCCCCACCCCCCGCTCCTCCCTATGGAACATCTCGGCTCTCACGTCAATACTCGTTATATTGCTCGGCAGATTAATACCAAAAGAAACGCACAAAAAAAAAAAAAAAAAAAAATCAGATCATAATTCCCCATTCTGCACACACCCTTTTCGGCGTGGCTTGTTATAAAGCTTCTTCTCCCTTCGCAAACGGCTCCCACGCCAGCGCGCACGCGATAACAGGTGTGTTTTTTTTTATAAAAATAATAATTTTTAAATGATTAAAGGCTAAAATGTGTCCATGGCCAGCTTGCAGCAGCAACTCTTCTCAATGGCTATGCGACGGGGAAAACCAGACGCAAAACAAATGCAAACACTGTCTGAAATTCTGACTGGTTTTGCAGCTACCAGCAGGAACAATCAGAGCCCCACAAATTTAATTAACGCTCACGCGGGCGATCCACACACTTTCAAAACAGCAAACTTTCCCTCGAAACTGTCACGGTCTCTCGTGACCTTGAAAAAGGCCAAGGTCATCTCTGAAAATAGGCCAAGGTCATCACGGCCGGTGTGACGCAGTAAAGCCCAAGTGAAGTTACCATAATAACAGTCTTTCTACGACTTTAACGTTTTTCAAATCCCACTGTTGAAGCAGATCTCAAAATCAAATAGGGGGGGGGGTAAGTAAGTAATGGTGTTTTATGCCCAGTCAACCAGTGCGGTTATATCAGG
>JABMCL010000407.1:15000-50000 GCA_018857735.1 Alviniconcha marisindica
ATCTCTCAAACAACTTGCTGCCATCAAGCCCTCAAGAGGTGACCGCGCACATCTCCCCACGCACATCTCCCCATTCTCAATTCTCCCAGTGGCCATTGTCCAGCCGCCAGAGCCTCTAACCTTCCTCTCATTTTTTTTCCCCTCTCTCTCTCCTCATCTCCTCAGTGACGTAATCTTCACTCTGACGAAGATGGTCACATTCCAGACGAAGAAGTCGGAAAGCAGAGAAGATTAAAAACGAAAACAAAGAAAGAAAGAAAGAAAGAAAGAAAAAGCCTGAAATATTCATCGCCCTTCAAAAATGATTGATGGCTGCCCTGGCATATAACCTAATGTTCCCACGCAGTAAAAGTGGGTTCACTCGGTCGCAGAAGTTTGCAACTTTTCCCCAAAATGTATTTCTACGCGTCGTCTACCCGTAGGTCAGAAACGACGTTACCGATAAAAAATAAAATAAATTTTAAATTTTTAAAAAAAACAGCACGTATGTTAAAAACAAGCACACCATGTAACAGATGAAAGATTTTTCTATCAATCCCGTACCCTCACGTCATTACATCTTTGCTCAGTTTGACAACACCACGACGCGTTCCGCATTCCCGCGGCAGCGTCGGAAAAAGACAGAGAACCGGGCCCAAAAGTGAAAGAACGAAGTGCGAGAAAAGAAAGCGGCGCGAGGAAAGGAAGCGGGGGCCAAAAGCGTGGCGCGCTAATCACAAACGTTATCAAGAACTCTCCCATCAATCAGCGTTAACGCTGCCATTAATCATGAGTGCAGCCGATCTTATTAATTAATCTTTACCCCCCCCACCCACCTATCCCTGCACGCTGCCCCCGTCTCCTCTGGACATTGCAGAACCTCTTAGCAACAAGCGATACATTCCTGGCGCTGACTGCACTATATGGGACAAGCTTACATTACAACTTGTCTTTTGTTGTTATTGTTGTTGAAAAGTGGGGTGTGTGTGGTGCTGCTGATGTATGTGTGCTGCGTTGCAGTGTCATTGTCTCTCTGCTCTGTTTTGTGTGTGTGAGTGGTGTTGTGCGTGTGCGTGCGTGCGTGCGTGGTGTGTGTATGGGTGTGTGCATTTGGTCACTGATTACATAGTTGCCTTCTTCTTCTTCTTCTTTTTTTTGGGGGGGGGGGTAGTTTTTTTGGTCCATTTGGCTGTGTTTTGTTGCTGTGACAGTAAAGCTTTGCGACTGCTGTTACAGTGTTAGTGTTAAGCTAGGTTTAGGCGTGGGTTCTTTTTTTTCTTTTTTTTTCTTTCGTCTTCGAGCAGACCCATTGAGATAATGAGCATCTACCCTTGGCTAGGTTTAGGAGTGGGTTATTTTTCTGTTTTTTTTTTAATTCTTTTTTTCTTTCTTTTTTAAGCAGACCCCTTGAGATAATGAGTATTTACCTTTGGCTAGGTTTAGGACTCAATAGGATTAGGGGTGGGTTATTTTTCTGTCTTTTTTGTTTGTTTGTTTTTTGTTGTTTTTCTTCTTCTTCGAGCAGACCCCTTGAGATAATGAGTATTTACCTTTGGCTAGGTTTAGGACTCAATAGGATTAGGGGTGGGTTATTTTTCTGGTTTTTTTCTCTCTTTTTTTCTTCTTTGAGCAGACCCCTTGAGATAATGAGTATTTACCTTTGGATAGGTTTAGGATTCAATAGGATTAGGAGTGGGTTATTTTTCTGTCTTTTTTTTTGTTTGTTGGGTTGTTCTTTTTTTCTTCTTCGAGCAGACCCCTTGAGATAATGAGTATTTACCTTTGGCTAGGTTTAGGATTCAATAGGATTAGGGGTGGATTATTTTTCTGGTTTTTTTCTCTCTTTTTTTCTTCTTTGAGCAGACCCCTTGAGATAATGAGTATTTACCTTTGGATAGGTTTAGGATTCAATAGGATTAGGAGTGGGTTATTTTTCTGTCTTTTTGTTTTGTTTTTGGGGTTGTTCTTTTTTTCTTCTTCGAGCAGACCCCTTGAGATAATGAGTATTTACCTTTGGCTAGGTTTAGGACTCAATAGGATTAGGGGTGGGTTATTTTTCTGTCTTTTTTTCTTCTTCAACTAGTCCCCTTGAAATAATGAGTATTTACCCTTGGACAGGTTTAGGACTAGGAGTGGGATATTCTTCCATTTTTCCCCCCTTTTTTTTCTATTTTATTCTTCGGGCCGACTCCTTAAGATACTGAGCATCCACCCTGATAACGTTCTCCTGTTTAAGATGGGAGTGGGTCAGAAGACAGCTTTGTACGCTTTGCCTGATGCCAGGAATTCTGCCTGTTCAATTTCTGCCGTCCTGGGCCACTCGACCGCATTGTTTTGTCCGGTCCACTTCAAACAATAACAATAACACAAAGTGACGTGATACAGAGAGACGCAACGCATTGATCTGCATCACAGTCATAAGCAGTGAATCAGACTTCACTTGTGATTTGATGAAATAGGGTATGCCTTGATAATAAATTACGAGTCTGACAGTTGAGTGAGCAGCAATCACAAAGCAGCTGGCTGGCTAACCCTCTTCTGCAAGATTTATGTGATTCCACCTTTGCACTCATTTAGAATATATACCTTCAGCAAAGTGCCAAATAACTTTTAATAAGATTATGAATATAAGGAAAGTATATCTGCTGGCCATATGATCTGTGTGTGCTCAGTCACACCATAAGAGGAATTTTGTGGGTGTGCGTGATTGTGCATGTGTGTGCGTGTGCGTGCGTGCGTGTGCCTGGGTGTATGCATTTGCATGTGTATCTGTGTGGGTTTTATGTATGCAAATCCATGTGTAAGTGCTGCGTGTGTGTGTGTGTGTGTGTGTGTGTGTGTGTGTGTGTGTGTGTGTGTGTGTGTGTGTGTGAGTGTGTGCGTGTGTATGTGTGTGCGCACGCGCACATGTGTGGGCGTGAATGCATGCATGCGTGCTGCGTGTGCATGCGTCTGTGTGCTTAAGTGTAGATGGAATGCATTTCAAACATGAAATATTCAACACAACTTCGTGGGGCGTAGACCTGGGTTTGTGGGCATGCCTGCATGCCCCGGCCCACCATCTGCTGACTGGCTCATGAAACTCAAAGTTGCCGTTGCCCTATCGCGCACATAGCTGTGGGTGTCACTGGAGTCAACGCATTTGCTCGGCATAAGCTAAGTGTGTGTCTATAACACTGGGTCCTGGTGGGTTCCGGTGTACGTACGTTTGCTTAGTCAGCTACTGTCAAGCTGTGCACTTACTTTCCAGTCCGTTGTCGCCGATGCGGCACAGCTCAAAGGACAGGTGAATGAGAGTGGTGTTCTTCAAGACACCCTGTAACACAAAAACACATAACATATAATATCATGCACATACAACACACACACACACACAAGCACACTCATGCACGCACGCGCGTGCACGCACACACACACATGCACACACACATATGCGCACACACACATTCACGCACACAGGTATGGATGACAGGGATAAAATCAATGATGAAGACATTAAAACAGGGGGGTTTAGAAGCACGTTTTGAACAGACACGCTTCGAGGGCAGTTTTGAAAGCTACCAAGAAGTCAAACAGTCAAACCAACAGCCGGTACATCGAACTGGTTGCTCATTTCGTTCCCAGCATATGCTGATCTTATTATCTTAAGCTGTAAAATACTGGAAATAACCGGTTCATGCGAACCCTGCCTTACCTTCATCAGAGCGTTGATGTCTCGCTCTCGCAGTGGCACCCCAGTCAGCTCAATGAACATGAGGGTGGGCGAGACAGCCAGACAACTCTGCAGAGCTTTGCACAGCCGGAATGTGATCTCCTTCGATCGGATGGACGGCGTCTTTCTCCTCAGCACTAAGGCTCGTTTGTCTGAGAAAGACACATTCACAGAAGGAAAGAAAATAAATGTGGCACTAAAACTGCTTGAAAAAGAAAAGAAAAAGAAGAAAAAAAAGGACGTCGGTATCTGTAAGTGTAACAGGGTCTGTGCAGGAATTTCCCTACAAATTCCCAAACCTTTCCCAAATTTAATCCAAAGACCATTTTCCTAGATCAAGTCACTGCTAGTTATGAGGGCTTGTTCATCACCTAATGTCACAGAATTGAAGAAAATAAATGTGGCAGAAAAACTGCTTTAAAAAAAAGAAAAACAAAGGACATTGGTATCTGTAACACTAACAGGGTGTAAAAATTCCCAAACCTTTCCCAAATTTAACCAAAGACCATTTTCCTAGATCAAGTGACTGCTAGTTATGAGGGCTGTTCATCACCTAATGTCACAGAATGAAAGAAAATAAATGTGGAGAAAAACTGCTTTAAAAAAAAGAAAAACAAAGGACATTGGTATCTGTAACACTAACAGGGTGTAAAAATTCCCAAACCTTTCCCAAATTTAATCCAAAGACCATTTTCCTAGATCAAGTCACTGCTAGTTATGAGGGCTTGTTCATCACCTAATGTCACAGAATGAAAGAAAATAAATGTGGCAGAAAAACTGCTTTAAAAAAAAGAAAAACAAATTGGTATCTGTCAGGGGCCATTCCTGTAACCAGCATTTTAGCAGAGCAGTATGGGTGCCTGCAGAATGGGGTGGCAGAAAAACTGCTTTAAAAAAAAGAAAAACAAAGGACATTGGCATCTGTAACACTAACTGGGTGTAAAAATTCCCAAACCTTTCCCAAATTTAATCCCAAGACCATTTTCCTAGATCAAGTCACTGCTGGTTATGAGGGCTGTTCATCAACTAATGTCTGCCGGTAAAAACAAAAACAAAAAACAGAGAACAGGAGCACTCAAGTCTGGGGGCATGCCAAGTGGAAGGGGAAGTAACAAATGGACTGTCAGGGGAGGTAACAGCATCAGCAGAAGGTGGGTGTGAGAGCAGGGGTAATGCACCATTAGTGGCCAATGGAAGCACCAAAAAATAGGGAAACGGGGAATAGACAAACAATTGATTTTTAACGTCCAGCCAACCATGACTGTTATATCAGGCAGAAGGGGGAAGGGGGGGGGGGGGAGGGGAGAATAGAAAAAAATCTTTTTTCTCTTGTCCTGGGTTCAACCTCAAGATTCAAGATTATTTTATTATCTCATCAGAGAAATTAAAACCTGGCTGAACATTAACCATATCACAGTACACTATAACGCATATTTTATATTTTAAAACTCAAAGAACAGTTCTTGAAAATACAAAAGTTACATAATAAACAAACTAGTAATTTATATAATTTACACACACACACACACACACACTGCTCTGACATTTGAACAGATTTATCTGTTCAGAAATGCTATTGACTACAGATCTGATTTAGGCAGGCGAAATTGTTTACCAGATGGAAGAAGCTCATAATGTTTAGCAAGGACATGGCTGTTGTCATCTACAATCACCCTAGCCTTCCATACCACACGTCATTCAATGGTTCATACAACTGACTTAATTATTGGTTAATTAAGTTATATATTAAGTTAATTACTGGTTAATTACAGTGTAATTACAGTGTAACTATCTACTATAGGTAGGTGGGGGCAGGGGGGCGGGGGGGGGGGGGCTAAGGGCAGTACCTACTGTCATTAGAGTAAGAGAGGGACATTTTTTTTTCTTTCTCTTTCTTCCCTTGCCCTGGGTTACACTGTATGACTGTACCTACCCACTACAGGTCTAGGTCTAAAACACAGTATGACAGTACCTATCTACAGGTCTAGGTCTAAAACACAGTACGACAGTACCTTCTCAAACACAGTATGACAGTACCTATCTACTACAGGTCTAGGTCTAAAACACAGGACGACAGTACCTATCTACTACAGGTCTAGGTCTAAAACACAGTACGACAGTACCTATCTACTACAGGTCTAGGTCTAAAACACAGTACGACAGTACCTATCTACTACAGGTCTGGATCTAAAACACAGTAGGACAGTGCCTATCTACTACAGGTCTGGATCTAAAACACAGTATGACAGTACCTATCTACTACAGGTCTGGATCTAAAACACAGTACGACAGTACCTATCTACTACAGGTCTAGGTCTAAAACACAGTATGACAGTACCTTTCTACTACAGGTCTGGATTTAAAACACAGTACAACAGTACCTATCTACTACAGGTCTGGGTCTAAAACACAGTATGACAGTACCTATCTACTACAGGTCTGGATCTAAAACACAGTACGACTGTACCTTTCTACTACAGGTCTAGGTCTAAAACACAGTACAACAGTACCTATCTACTACAGGTCTGGATCTAAAACACAGTACGACAGTACCTATCTACTACAGGTCTGGATCTAAAACACAGTACGACAGTACCTATCTTATATACCACAGTACCTATCTTATAGTATCTACTACAGGTCTAGGTCTAAAACACAGTATGACAGTACCTATCTACTACAGGTCTGGATCTAAAACACAGTACGACAGTACCTATCCACTACAGGTCTGGATCTAAAACACAGTACGACAGTACCTACCCACTACAGGTCTAGGTCTAAAACACAGTACGACAGTACCTATCTACTACAGGTCTGGATCTAAAACACAGTACGACAGTACCTATCTACTACAGGTCTGGATCTACAACACAGTACCACAGTACTTATCTACTACAGGTCTGGATCTAAAACACAGTACGACAGTACCTATCTACTACAGGTCTGGATCTAAAACACAGTACGACAGTACCTATCTACTACAGGTCTGGATCTAAAACACAGTACGACAGGACCTATCTACTACAGGTCTGGGTCTAAAACACAGTACGACAGTACCTATCTTATATACGACAGTACCTATCTTATAGTATCTACTACAGGTCTAGGTCTAAAACACAGTACGACAGTACCTATCTACTACAGGTCTGGATCTAAAACACAGTACGACAGTACCTATCTATTACAGGTCTGGGTCTAAAACACTGTATGACAGTACCTATCTACTACAGGTCTGGGTCTAAAACACAGTACGACAGTACCTATCTACTACAGGTCTGGGTCTAAAACACTGTACGACTGTACCTAACTAATAGTAATACAGGTCTGGGTCTAAAACACTGTACGACTGTACCTATCTACTACAGGTCTGGATCTAAAACACAGTACGACAGTACCTATCTACTACAGGTCTGGGTCTAAAACACTGTACGACTGTACCCAACTAATACAGGTCTGGGTCTAAAACACTGTATGACTGTACCTAACTAATACAGGTCTGGGTCTAAAACACTGTACGACTGTACCTAACTAATACAGGTCTGGGTCTAAAACACTGTACGACTGTACCTAACTAATACAGGTCTGGGTCTAAAACACTGTATGACTGTACGTATCTGCTATAGGTCTAGATGTTCAACTACAGGTCTAGGTCTAAGTCTAACCACCACCACCTACCATCCATGTCCGAGGGAGGACTGAAGTGACTGCGGATGGCCACAAACTCCAGGCTCTTGTTGATCTGCAGCGTGTGGATGATGGGGGGCCAGTCAGGGGCCCTGAAACATTTGAGTTAGTTAGTTAGTTAGTTAGTTAGTTAGTTAGTTGGTGCTTTGAGCCCAGTCAACCACAAAGGGTTATATCAGGGCTAAAACAACAAATTTAGGTTTATCTCCTAGTTATTCATAAAGGAGAATGTAAAATGTTCACGTAAAGGTTTTGAACAACTCTTTAAAAATACTTCACATGAACATTACTGTAAGTGTAACAGTAACACGCTTCATATTTTGTAAAACACATTTATAAAGGAAAGTGTAAAACGTTCTACGTAAAACTGAAAGTTTTGAACTCTTTAAAAATACTTCACACAAACATTACCTCAACATGCTTCATATTTCGTCAAACACGTTTATAAAGGAAAGTGTAAAATGTTCTACGTAAAAGTTTTGAACAACTCTTTAAAAATTCAAATACTTCACACCAATGAAACAGACACAGGCCTGGGTGCACTGTCGGAGTGAAGAGTTTGATTGAGCAGACTGACTGGACTGGCAGGCAAAGCAACCCTTATGTGCGCATGATTGTGCGTGAGTAAGCGAGTCATCATTTAACTAGAGCAGCAAGGTTTTAATCAGTTTAACCCCTTCACTGCCCCAGTGTGTAAAATGTCCAGGCTTAAAGATGCGGGGATGCGCCTGCAAACAGCATATTTTCTGGTCCTATAACATCTATTTTCAGTGCTAATGCTATGCATTTTGATGAAGACCCTTTCATATGCCAGTGCGAAAAAGAAGACAAAAAGGCTGAACGGTTTCAAATTTCCCACTTTTCTTGGTTGTTTTCAAATGATATTATGGCAGTGAAGGGGCATAGCGTTTTGTTGTTCATCACTTACTCTAGTTTACCCTCATGCGTGCATGTGTGCCTGCGTGTGCGTGTGTAAGTGAGTGATCTTCTAACTAGCATGGCTTTTGTTTAATCAGTTCAAATAGCATCTTGTTGTTCATCACTTACATTTTGTAGTTTACCAGTGTATACTTTACACAAATTGCATTTTCACAAGTAGCAGCCAGCAGTGGGCCGGTGTCAGGCCAGTGAGTACTGGAGCCAGGATGAAGATGGCAGTCATATATTTATATTTGATTTTGAAGTATTTCTGAAATGGACATCGGTGGACGTCAGAGAGGAGTTACCACTGACGTCAGTATGCCACGGGGCAAGGCAAATGACGTGAGCTGATATGTCTTATAATTATAATCATTTATAATTTTCATTTATTTCAGTTTCATGTTTCATGTGGCACCAGCCATGTCAGCGCTGTAAATACACCACTTTGGTGGATATTCAAAAGCCCGCTATAAAAGATATTCATTCATGTAGAATCACATACGAGTGCAGTGAGTCTGCTCAAAAGCAGAGAATAGTGTTAATATAAAAGCGATCAACAACAACTATTAGAAACTATGATGGACACTGTCTGATGTCACTCTGAGAAGTCAAATCTGTATTGTATTGTTCCATCATGTGTGAAGACAACACTGACAGTGACACTAGATTTGTGTACTATAGTATAACTATGTGTGTATGTCATTACTGAGCGTGGGTAAGGTGATAATTTATATAATGTACAATAATAATATATGAGTATTATTGACATTGTTGTCAGTGGTACTATACAATCAAAGTTGTCAATTAAACAATTAAGTCAAAGTATGAATGACTCATTCATAATCATAGATGATAGAATCATATTCTTTGTGTGTGTGTGTGTGGAAAATTTGAATTAAGCACTGTAAGTTGTATAAAAATCTCATTCAGTGAGATTGTTAATGTTAACTGTTATGTTGCATTGATGAATTCAAATTTTATTTAATTGATAACTTATAATGTTTTATGCATGGCTAATTCAGTAATTGTAATGTTTCATCTATTTGTTAATGCACTGTATCATATTCATACAATCATAGTGTATGACTGGAACGTCACCAAGACAAATTCCTATCCATTCCATGTACATTTTAATGTCACTGGCGAATAAATATCCTCATACCCTTGCACTGTTGCAGTTTGTGATTGAGAGTCTGTTGTTTAAACGTGACACAGACATGTCTGTGACACTGACACTGACACTGACAACCGGCACAACTCACCTGACTCTGTCAGCATTAATGTCCAGGATGCCAGAGGACAGATTGGCTTTGACGGCAGCCAGCGGCACCGAGTCCTGCAGGGCGCACAGGTTGTCATAGTGACTCTCAAAGTCGTACGCCCCTCGCTGCCGCGCCTGAACGCTCTCAATCATCTTCTTGTACGCCACTAATCTCTCCACCGGCTGCTTATGGGTCTTGGCTGCACACATGACAGGCTAATTGTATGGTGTGTTACTAACCACTAAAAGCACAGAGTAATACTAATAGAACTAATACTAACAGTAACAGCGATACTGTAAGTGTAATAGATTCTAGAACATGTTTGTTTACTCACATAATTTATGATAAAGGACTGAGTAAGAGAACATGTTCGTTTACTCATAATTTATGATAAAACTACATCCAAAACTACAGGCATACAACAATAATAATTACCAGTCATTAATAATAAAAATATATTTAAATCTATAAATTCCCTGCGTGTGTGTGTGTGTGTTGTGTGTGTGTGTGTGTGTGTGTGTGTCACTGTGTGTGTGTGGTGAGTGTGTGTGTGTGTGTGTGTGTGTGTGTGTGTGTGTGTGTGTGTGTGTGTGTGTGTGTGTTGTCAGTGTTATTGTGAAGTGCCCTGTGCTCCTACCTTATGTGTTAGATCATAGATGGGTGCTCTAGAAATCTTTCTTCTTCTTCTTCTTCTTCTTCTTCTTCTTATTATTATTATTCATTTAGACTAAAAACACAATTTATGCACAACTCACCACAAGCAGATAAAACTAAATATTTATGAAGCAGCCACTGAGCCAGTTTATACTAACTAATAAGCCTCTCACTACACTCTTACTAGTCTTAGCCTGGGTTATACGCAAATTATGGCCAAGATGATGATCATTTATTCAAATAAAATGAAACTGTTTTTTTCTCCTGGACCTGGCTGGATAGTGAATAGGAGGATTTGCTTTCAATTCAATCAATGACAGCTGAGCAATCTAATGTTCTAGATCCATAGTTTGCAGTGTTTTTGGTAGTGTGGTACTCATATTTGCTACCACTTCCATCATAATTCATACACAATGTGTACCAGTAGTCTTTTATTCTGAATAGTCAATACAAGTCATTGTATTAATTAATTAGCAGTGCAATATGTCCACATTTAGCCTCATCAGTTCTTTCTTCTTCTTCTTCTTGATAATGTATACTCCAGGAAGTGAGTGTCTGAAGCTCTTCTCTTAAGATAACCAATTTCATTATATGATCTATAGTTCTAAGAAACTGTATAAGTTCACACTGAGGACGTATATTATTATGTAATGGGAGAATAAATGAAATAAAATCAATTTAAAAAAAAAGTCTACCTCCCCCGCACCTCTGTGTGTGTGTGTGTGGAGAGAGAGAGTGAACACAGTCGAAGAGAAATTTAAATTTTACACGGTGCCATTTCTTTTTAAATATTTTTTTTACACCCAAACAATGATCAGTTTGAAATATATTCATTCCTTATTAATAGGTTTAACAATGCAAATAACAGGGCTGAACGTGGCAAAATGCCACGCGAGGTTGGTAGATTTTCAGCACTGAGGGTGAGCAACAGATAGATGTACAGGGAAGAGTCCCAACTTCAAAGCCGGTGAGACACTAAACAGTGCGTGTTGAAGCTTGCTCAACGTGAGAAACGAGAACTACCTCTAAAGCATACCTCATCAAATGAAATCCTGTGACAGGAATACCCTAAAACAAAGGAAGGCAGTTCACTGTACAAAAAGGAGCGAACGTTTCGTTTTGCAGTCCCTGCAAGAAACGCACCTGAGCGTTTGAAATCCTTTTGTTTATTGTGTTTCCATCAAGTCATAAACTGGCGCCATACTTGTGACGTTTACTCAAACTCGAAATAGTGAAAGCAGAGATGCACAGAAACTAGTGACGTCATTAACACACGAACATTTCATTAAAGTTGAGAAAAAAGAGTGTCATGCTCCAGCACGTATTCCATGTCAATTATAGTAACAGTAATAATATACTAGGCAGTATACTGTCAATCAAACATAACTGGCTATGAAATTGAAAAGGAATGAAATTGGCAGAAACAGGAAGTGTCAATGTTATGATCATTGACTTCCGGTTCGTGGAAGTTTACAGCTTGACTTCTGACTCGGTAGGTACTTTTAGCAATTGTAGTCAAGACATATTTTAGCCTCGGTGACTCAAAACACAGATAAAAAGTTCCCATTGTGCTTTAAATGTTTAACAGCTTTGTGAGCCCACAACATTGCCCATGTAACTTCTGCAGCTCACGTCAGATGTGTGCAGATCGCACACATGATTCACAAGGCGCTTTTTCACTCGCTGGGACTGGTGAAGTGAAATAAATATTCGGCATTTGCATCAGCTGTATTGATCAGTGTATATAATTTTGGCAGTTGGTATTGATCAGCGTATATCATTTCATTTCACGAGTGTCAGTGCTACTTAATTTTGGCAGTTGGTATTGATCAGCGTATATCATTTCATTTCACGAGTGTCAGTGCTACTTTGGTCAGTGTTCGCGTCGACGCCCTATTAGTTTGCTTCCTTGATTTGTGCATTTAGTGTTTGGATTTCTTTGTACTTGTAGTTGACACAGGTACTTTTTTGTTGGTATAACTGTATGCTGCGTGTTCTTAAAATTTCTCCCATAAATTGTTTTTCTGATTAACTGTAGAAAATCTTTTGAGGGATGTAGTGGTAAATACTCCCCTCCCCTCTCCTCACAGAATATCTCAAAATATCATACTACCTACTTCTAATATTTTTGAGCTTAGAAACAGAAGGCAAGCTCTGTGCCTGTATAAACATGCAAGAGCATTTTGACTGTCTTGTAGAGCTGGGACAAACGTTATTATTAAAAATGGACATCTGGCAGTACTTAGCTAGGTTGGCTTTAATTAAATTCAGTTGCCTGCTGGATTTACACAGTCAGTTACAAAGATTTCTTTCAGGCTTTCTCAAAGTTGATTGCAAAAGTTCTGTGTTTGCAAGTCTGTTTTTAGTTTAAAGGCCAATGAAAAAACATAGAAACCATTGACCTATAATTGTATTTTTATTTGTACTCTCTTACTCTTAGTAACTGAGTCTTAGTCTTACTAGTCTCAGTGTTTCTAAGTGTCTGATGTGCTATTGCTATTATATATGTTAAACTAAAGCCAATATATATTATGCCATTTGTTTTAACTACAAAGTTACAATAACAAGTTTACATATGATATCTACATTCAGTGCAACGCATTATTTGCAATCGCAATGCGTAGTTTTTAGTCGCTAGTATATTTTTCATTAGTTCCGGTAGTGGTACACTGGTACAGTAAGTCTGTATTCATTTTTTTCAGGGCAGCGGTCCTTGTTTGGAGCCAGAAAGAAGTGCCAGGCTGCTCAGATATAATGTGAGACAAGTGTGCAAAACAAGGGACTACTGAATACAGATCTACAGCTTTGAGCTTTATTAGCCTGTGGCACTGGTGCTTTAACATTGGCAGTAGCTGGGCTGTGGAAAGGCCTGTTGCCAAGCTGTGGTGATCAGCACTTTTCTAGCACAGCAGTTGGACTTTGTTTCTGTTTTTTCCCTTCTCCACAACACTGACTGAGACAGTGTTTGATTGGCTGCTTGGCAACTGAACTGGTGGGGAAAAGAGCAGACAAGATGGCCAGTAACGTGGATGACCAGTATGATTACATCTGGAAAGGTGAGAATGAGACAAATGTTGACCTACTTGTGCCTGTGTGTTGACTGATTATGTACACCCAAAATATGTGACTGAAATGTTGACCTACGTGTGCATGTGTGTGTTGATTATGTACACCCAAAATATGTGACTGAAATGTTGACCTACGTGTGCATGTGTGTGTTGATTATGTACACCCAAAATATGTGACTGAAATGTTGACCTACGTGTGCATGTGTGTGTTGATTATGTACACCCAAAATATGTGACTGAAATGTTGACCTACGTGTGCCTGTGTGTTGACTGATTATGTACACCCAAAATATGTGACTGAAATGTTGACCTACGTGTGCATGTGTGTGTTAATTATGTACATCCAAAATATGTGTAATGTGACTGAAATGTTGACCGACTTGTGCCTGTGTGTATTGATTGTGTACACCCAGAATATGTGACTGAAATGTTGACCAACTTGTGCCTGTGTCTGTTGATTATGCACACCCAAAGTATGTGACTGAAATGACACCAGCTTGTGCCTGTGTGTATTGATTGTGTGCACCCAGAATATGTGAGTGAAATGTTGGCCAACTTGTGCCTGTGTATACACTGCATGATGATGTCGCTGGAAGGTGTCACTGAGATGTTGACCTGCTTGTGCTTGTGTGTATGTATTATCAAAAGGTGAGACTGAAATGTTGACCTACTTTTGCCTACGTGTTAGTACCGTTACTGTGTAATTTATATAGCGAGAATGAGGAGACTAAAACGTTGACCAGCTTGTGCTTAGGTGTATGACTGATTTCATTTGGAAAGGCGAGAGTCAAGACTGAAATGTTGACCTGCGTGTGCCTGTGTATATGAATTATGATTGCGCTTGGAAAGGTGAGACTGAAATGTTGACCTACATGTGCCTGTGTATATGAATTATGATTGCGCTTGGAAAGGTGAGACTGAAATGTTGACCTACGTGTGCATGCGTATATGATTGCGCTTGGAAAGGTGAGACTGAAATGTTGACCTACTGTGCTGCGTATATGATTGCGCTTGGAAAGGTGAGACTGAAATGTTGACCTAGTGGATGATATATGATTGCGCTTGGAAAGGTGAGACTGAAATGTTGACCTACGTGTGCATGCGTATATGATTGCACTTGAAAGGTGAGACTGAAATGTTGACCTACTTGTGCCTGCGTATATGATTGCACTTGAAAGGTGAGACTGAAATGTTGACCTACTGTGCTGCGTATATGATTGCCTTGAAAGGTGAGACTGAAATGGTTTGACCTGCTTGTGCCTGTGTATATGAATTATGATTGCGCTTGGAAAGGTGAGACTGAAATGTTGACCTACGTGTGCATGCGTATATGATTGCACTTGAAAGGTGAGTCAAGACTGAAATGTTGACCTGCTTGTGCCTGTGTATATGAATTATGATTGCGCTTGGAAAGGTGAGACTGAAATGTTGACCTACGTGTGCATGCGTATATGATTGCACTTGAAAGGTGAGTCAAGACTGAAATGTTGACCTGCTTGTGCCTGTGTATATGAATTATGATTGCGCTTGGAAAGGTGAGACTGAAATGTTGACCTACGTGTGCATGCGTATATGATTGCACTTGAAAGGTGAGTCAAGACTGAAATGTTGACCTGCTTGTGCCTGTGTATATGAATTATGATTGCGCTTGGAAAGGTGAGACTGAAATGTTGACCTACGTGTGCATGCGTATATGATTGCGCTTGGAAAGGTGAGATGAAATGTTGACCTACGTGTGCATGCGTATATGATTGCGCTTGGAAAGGTGAGATTGAAATGTTGACCTACGTGTGCATGCGTATATGATTGCGCTTGGAAGGTGAGACTGAAATGTTGACCTACATATGCCTGTGCATATGATTGCACTTAGAAAGGTGAGACTAAAACGTTGACCTACATGTGCCTGTGCATATGACTGCACTTGGAAAGGTGAGGCTGAAATGTTAACCTACGTGTGCCTGTGTATATATGACTATAATATTCTAGTGCAAGGCTTTTTCTGTGTGCAGTGGTGTTGGTGGGAGATTCTGGAGTGGGGAAGACCAACCTCTTGTCACGCTTTACTCGAAATGAATTCAATGCAGAGAGTAAGAGCACCATTGGTGTTGAGTTTGCCACACGGTAAGTTGTGTGTGTGTTAGTGGGGGGATGGGGGGGAGAAGTATGTGTGTGTACCTACCTACCTGCATGCACTTTAGCAAATATTAAAGTAAATTTAGTCTTTCATAAATTGACACATAGTTCTGTTGATTTCAATGAGTGTTGTTGTTTTATGCTGCGTGTGTGTGTGGCTACTGTGTGTGCATCGCTGTGTAGATCATACATGTGTGTGTGTGTGTGTGTGTGTGGTGTGTGTGTGTGTGTGTGTGTGGCTACTGTGTGTGCATCACTTTGTAGATCATGCATGTGTGTGTGTGTTTATATGTCACTGACACTGTATATTGTATAGCGTGTGTGTGTGTACCTGTACATTTCACTTTGTGTGTCACTGTATGTGCACATGTTATTATATATAATTACATTATAGTGTGTGTGTGTGCGTTTGCAGGAATGTGAACATCAAGGGGAAGATGGTGAGGGCTCAGATCTGGGACACTGCAGGTCAGGAGCGGTACCGCGCCATCACAAGCGTGTAAGTTGGCACCACTCTGACCTTTTCCGTGCATGGCATGAGTCAAACTCCAAGCACTGGTCTACAATACCCTTCCTCCAACCACTGCCATAATTGATTATGCCATAGGTCTTGAAAACCTGCCAGCTAACGGACAGTTTTTCGTTGGTGCTTAAATGGCAGGAGGTTTGCAACAGTCATCTCAACTTAATCAGGCATTTCTTTTATAACCACCCATGTTACGTAAGTGAGCACAAAATTGTTTGAATCGAGAGGGAACTCTTTTCTTCTATCTGAGGAATCATGGTTATGTGTGTACTTGGATGCTGTGTTGCTCCCACAGTCTTATTTGTGTTATCAGTACCCAAACCTTTGGGCTCGCGCTGACAACGTCGGTGGACAGCTGCGCGAAGACAAAGATTGCTCCTTCAGTGGCTTGTCCATTTCTGGCAGAGTTTGGAGGAAGGTGCCAGAAAGCGAAGTTGGGGTGTGGGCACTTGTTTGAAATCAGACTTTGGAAAAAATGTGAAGGTCCACAAATGTGCTACTTTTGCATCACAAGAAGATTCCAGAGTTTGAAACCATTTATTGTGGTTGCATTTTGCATTTTTCTAGAGCGGTGTGGTATGGGCACTGGTATGCGACCTGACATCACTCATCATTATGACAGTGACAGGTGTTTCAAATAGTAGCATTACTGTGGTGGTATATGATGTGACATTTCAAGTCTGTGTGTGTGTGTGTGTGTGCGTGCGTGCGTGTGCACGTGTGTGTGTGTGTGTGTGTGTGAGTGAGTGCATGCATACGTGTGTCTGCATGTGCATACATACGTGCATGGGTGGGTGGGTAGGTGGGTGTGATCCCCTGTTCAGATGTTCCCAGAGGGTGGTGTGGGTGGGTAGGTGGGTGTGATCCCCTGTTCAGATATTCCCAGAGGGTGGGTTGGTGGGTGTAATCCCCTGTTCAGATATTCCCAGAGGGTGGTGTGGGTGCAGATGGCAGGTGACCCAACATCACTGACCATTATGGCTATGAATGTGACCCCATGTTGAGACACCATTAATCAGTAATGATAATGGTAATAATGATAATGGTGATCTGGTGTTTCAGACATTCTCACTGGTCAGGAGGGGCACCTCACATCTCTAACCAATATAATAGTAATCTAGTGTTTCAGATATTACCACAGGGCAGTTAGAGCACTGGTGATATACACTTGGCATCACCCATCTCCTTGACGTCCCTCATCAACATCACAGTAATTCAGTGTTTCAATCATTACCGCGGGCAGTTGGGACGCTGATGGTGAACACCTGACATCACTCATCAATATTACGGTGATCTAGTGTTTCAGATATTATTGCGGGGCAGTTTGGGCACTGGTGGTGTAAACCTAACATCATTCATCAACATTACGTTGACCCGGTGTTTCAGCTATTACTGCGGGGCAGTTGGGATGCTGGCGGTGTACACCTGACATCACTCATCAACATTACTGTGGGCCAGTGTTTCAGGTATTACCGCAGAGCAGTGGGGCACTGGTGGTGTGAACCTGACAACACTCATCAACATTACGATGACCCGGTGTTTCAGATGTTACTGCAGAGTGGTGGGGGCACTGGTGGTGTAAACCCGACATCATTCATCAACATTACGGTGACCAGGTATTTCAGATATTACCGCAGGGCTGGTGGGGCACTGGTGGGTAAACCTAACATCATTCATCAACATTACGATGACCCAGTGTTTCAGATATTACTGCGGGGCAGTTGGGGCACTGGCGGTGTAAACCTGACATCACTCATCATTAATGTGACCCAGTGTTTCAGATATTACCGCAGTGCAGTTGGGGCACTGGTGGTGTAAACCTAACATCATTCATCAACATTACGATGACCCGGTGTTTCAGATGTTACTGCAGAGTGGTGGGGGCACTGGCGGTGTAAACCTAACATCACTCATCAACATCACTGGGATCCGGTGTTTCAGATATTACCGCGGGGCAGTTGGGGCCCTAGTGGTGTATGACCTGACAAAGCCACAGACGTTCCAGAACCTGGACAAGTGGTTGGATGAGTTGAAGGACCACGCGGAGAGCTCCGTCCGTATCATGCTGGTGGGCAACAAGACGGACCTGCGCCATCTGCGCGCCGTCACCATGGAGGAGGGGCGGGCCTTGGCTGGTCAGTGGGCGTGTGTTTTAACCCTTTCCCTACCTTGGAAACATTGCGTGGCGTCTTTGGCACGCCTCTTCCAGTTTGCCTAAAAAATGTCACACGATGTCATGTTTGAAATCTGATTTGTTTATGTAATTTCAGTTTTTTGAGAACCAATCAAGCAAAATAACAGCCAGCACGTTTAACCGATTGCTGACTTTGTTTCCGATATTTGCTGATCCTAAGTGGTAAAATGCCGGAAATTATCAGTGAACCCTAACCCCATGAAACGTATCCCACCTGAGGTAATGGTGACATGGTTTTTCCTGCTTGTGTGCAGAAAAAAACAAGTTTTCCTTCACTGAGACGTCTGCGCTGGATTCCACCAACGTTGGAGAGGCTTTCAACAACTTGTTAGTAGGTGAGTTGCTGTGCTGCTCGCACCGTCACAGCTCATGATGACATCAGTTTACACACCACGTTGCTGACTCCCTGGTGGTAATTAACCCCTTCACTGCCCCAGTCTGTAAAATTTCCGGGCTGAACAATGCAGTCGCGCGCCTGCCAGCAGTACATTTTCCCATCCTATAGCAAATCGCTTTCAATGTTGTGCGTTTTGATGGAAGTCCTTTCACATGCTGATGCTAAAAAGAAAATGCATAAGAATTTCAAATTTTACACTTTTATTGGTCGTTTTCAAGTGACATCTTGGCAGTGAAAGGGTTAACACAGTGTGTGTAGACTGAGAGACAGGCAGTGAAAGGGTTAACAGAGTGTGTATAGACTGAGAGACAGGCAGTGCATGTTTAAAGCCTGTTCTTAACTGAGCGAATGTTTGTTCACCGAACATACTTCTGACACTTCGACGAACTATGATTCGTTTCTTAATTGCACTTTTAGTTCGCCGAACATGGTTCGGACACTTCGACGAACTGTACTTTGTTCTCAACTGGCTTGTAATGAGATGCAAGCTTCGGCCCAAACTTGCATCAGACAGCATGATTGAAAATGTAGGCTAAAGTCAAGTCAGTATACTTTAATCATCCCTCACAGGGTAATTCAACTAACTGCTATCTCATTCTGGGTCCCCGAGACAAGGCTGCGCCTCCCACAAGTCAACAAATAAACAAATTCCCTCCGAAACGAGTGAAGAACCTAGTGACACCGTCATCCATTTTATTTTTATTTCTTCTTCATCAACAGGAGAGCTCTGCTCTCAGCCAATCAGAGGCAATGTTCGTCGATAGGGCGAATGTTCCCAGAACATGTTGAGTGAAGCTTTTTGGACCCCATATATAGCTTCGTCGCAGTTTGACGAATACTCCCAACTAGGTTCACGAAGAAAAGTTCGCCCAATTAAGAATCAGCTAGGTTTGCCAAATACTTCCAACTAGGTTCACGCAACAACTAGGTTCACGCACAAACATTCGCCCAATTAAGAACGGGCTTAAGAGTGGGTATGTGTTTATGTTTCAGGACTTTGAATTATTAAGATATGTGCAATTCAATTTTTCTTTGTGCGTTAATGTATAAGATCAAACGACAGCTGACCCCATGTGGTAATTAACATAGTGTGTGTATACTGAGAGACAGGTGGTGTATGTCTAAGAGTTAATGTATAAGATCAAACGACAGCTGACCCCATGTGGTAATTAACGTAGTGTGTGTAGACTGAGAGACAGGTGGTGTATGTCTAAGAGTTAATGTATAAGTTCAAACGACAGCTGACTCCATGTGGTAATTAACGTCGTGTGTGTAGACAGAGAGACAGGTGGTGTATGTCTAAGAGTTAATGTATAAGATCAAACGACAGCTGACCCTGTGTGGTAATTAACGTCGTGGGTGTAGACTGAGAGACAGTCTAAGAGTGGGTACATGCGTGTGTTTCATAACTTTTGAATTAATATGGGCAGTTCAATCTTTCGTTGTGCATTAATGTATAAGACCAAACGACATGCTTTAATTTCTATCGTCATCGTTAACTGACTAATTGCAGACATCTTCAAGAGCCAGGTGGATGAACAAGGGAAGCTACCGCAGTCCCCAGCGACCAACAACAACAGCCCGTCCAACGTCGACCTGTCGCCCAAGTCAGAGGAAGCGCAGGAGGGCGGCTGTTCGTGCTGAACGCGTTATCTTTACTTGTGGGGAGGGGGTGGGGGTTGCACCAAGTCTGTGCCTGAGTGTCTCCCCAACAGCTGTGTTTGGCAGCTGCCAGATTCGTATGTCACTCGTTTCCTTGCATCTTTTTTTACCTGCATAAAGAGGGGAGGTTGGGGGGGGGGGGAGCATGTTGATGACCTAGATTCCAGGGTTTGTTTTGGTCTGATTTTCACATAATTATGTTACTCAGGTTTACGTTTGATTGAAATATCAAAAACAGAAAAAGGCACTCTAATTATTTATTTTTAATAATTAAATAAACTGCCATGCCCAAATAAAGAGAGAGAAAAAATTACAGTACATTGTTAGCATAACTTTTTGCGTAAAATGTAAGTGAATAATCAGTCGTCCATGGCATTCATTTGCAATCCAAAAAGGAAAGAAAACTTGACCCAACTTCCAAGTCGAGCAGTTTCTTCTTCCTCACTGTCTGTGTTGAGCAAAGTTTCAGCAGGAACTTTTCTGTCTGTGATTTTGTTACGCTTCGCCATCATTTGTCTTTTTTCTCGAAGACCATGCGGATCAAAGGAGTCAGAGGAAAAGAGTTCTGTCCCTTCACAACTTGCACCAAGAACATTATCTGAAGCTATTGTGTTGAAAAGTCTATCAACAATCAAAGTATGAGCCACGAACAGAAAATTTTCATTTACAAGCAACATGAACAGATTGCCGCTAAATGAGAAGTTCTGTTCACGGACAGAGGGTATCCATTTTTTTTCTTTTTTCTTTTTTTCATTTAACTACTTCGTTTAGTTAGCCTTTGTTGAAAATTTGGGTCATCTTACCTGGGGAAAGGCTACAGCAGCCGCAAGAGCAGTGCTACCCATTCCTGCCAGTGTGTGCATTAATTTCAGGTTTCCAGACAATGGCTTCCCCGAGTGTTTGGATTTTTAACCTGCATGCAGGTGCCATTGGATTGTGGGAGCTGTATGCACACCATACGAGAATGTTCTGTAAGAAAACTTGACTCCGGTGGGAAAATCCCTTGCTGCCCTGGGGACGGAAACGCGTGTTAGCGCTGCACCTGGCTTTTTGGTCTGGGACTCAACCAAATAAACTACGTGCTGCTGATACCCCCCTCCCCAACCCCCTCTCCCGTTTTTGTGTTTGTATGTGAGTGTTTTTTGTAATTACTGGTACTTTTGTGTTTGTGTGTGTGTGAGTGTGTGTGTGTTTGTAATTTATTACTGATATATTGCCTGTGTTTTTGCAATTTATTACTGATACTCCTCCCCCCCCCCCCCCGCCCCCGCCCCCACCCCCCCACCCCCCACCCCCTCCCTACCCTGTCTGAAGGAATCTGAGCTCTGTATGGTGGTGAAAATTGAACAGTTGTATTTACTGGCCTTTTTGACTTGGAGTCTTATGGTACTTCTCATTAATTTCATCTGTTCTCGTGTTTTAAAGATTGTTTTGTCTTGAGTGATTTTGGTTGTGTGTTTAGTGAGTGTGTTTGGTTGTGAACTGGAGGGTTGGGGTAGACGGTCCTAGAGGTGAACTTGGTGCGGCCCTTTTTGTGAATAACCATTTGTGCGCATGTTTTCAGGCTGTTGTTCTGGTTTTTGTTGTTGTTTAAGGTGTTGATCTGTCATGGTGTGTGTATATAATGTGCACGGTTGTTTGTGTGAGCGTATGTGTTGTTGAGTGTGTGTGTATGTGTTGTGAGTGTGTGTGTGTGGTGAGTGTGTGTATATGGAAACAGAGATAGAGAATAATATTTATCTCCAGTTGCATTGTCAGATTTAGTGTATTTTTTGCTTTCACTTCATCCTGATTTCAGTGATCCGGAAACAGGTTTATCGTGTTTGTGCGTTGTGCATTTTTCTCTTTTTTGGGGGTGGGTGGGTGTTGACAGCTTACTACTAATGGCATGGTTCTGCAGCTCTGTGTTTCTGCGGACTGTTAGAACTATTGACTGTATCTCAATATATGGCATTTAACATACCAAAAACTGGTTAACACGATTGATCTTGTGTGCTTGTTGAGTTTTTAATTCTGCATTTGGTGGCTCTCGTCATACATCTCACCATGACATGATGTGACTGTTTTTACACAAACTGCCTTGCTGGGAGGAGGGGACAGAGAAAGGTGCTGGCCAGTAGCTGTCTGTGTCTGCATCAGTCTGTGTCTGTCTGCTTCTGTCTGTGTGTCTGCAACTGTGTTTCCGTCTGTCCGTGTCTGTCCACAACTGTCTTTCTGTCTGTGTCTGTCTGTCTGTGTCTGTCTGCAACTGTGTTTCCATCTGTCCGTGTCTGTCCACAAATGTCTGTCTGCAACTGTCTGTCTGTGTCTGTCTGCAACTGTGTTTCCGTCTGTCTGTGTCTGTCCACAACTGTCTTTCTGTCTGTCTGCAACTGTCTGTCTGTCTGTGTCTGTCTGCAACTGTGTTTCCGTCTGTCTGTGTCTGTCCACAACTGTCTTTCTGTCTGTCTGCAACTGTCTGTCTGCTTCTGTCTGTCTGTCCCCAACTATCTTTCTGTCTGTGTCTGTGTATCTGTCTGCCTGTCTTCTTCTGTCTGCAACTGTCTTTCTGTTTGTGTGTGTCCGCAACTATCTTTCTGTCTGTCAGCCTCTGTCTGTGTCTGTCTGCAACTGTTTATTCTGTCTGTGTCTGTCTGCTTCTCTCTGTGTCTGTGTCTGCTTCTCTCTGTGTCTGTCTGCTTCTCTCTGTGTCAGTCTGCCTGTCTGCAACGGTCTCTTTTTCTGCAACTGTCTGTCTGCAACTGTCTGTCTGTCAGCCTCTGTCTGTGTCTGTCTGCAACTGTCTGTCTGTCAGCCTCTGTCTGTGTCTGTCTGCAACTGTCTGTCTGTCAGCCTCTGTCTGTGTCTGTCTGCAACTGTCTTTTGGCTGTGTCTGTCTTTCGGTCTGCATCTGTCGGTCTGTGTCTGTGCATATGATTGTATACCTGGCTGCTTTTGCATGGAGTGTGTCTGTCTGTCTCTGCATAGTGTGCCTGTCTCCATGGAGAGGGTGCTTTTGCAGTGTGTCTCTCTGCATAGAGTGTGTCTGTCTGTCTCTGCATAGTGTGCCTGTCTCCATGGAGAGGGTGCTTTTTCAGTGTGTCTCTCTCCATGGAGTGGTCTGTCTGTCTCTGCATAGTGTGCCTGTCTCCATGGAGAGGGTGCTTTTTCAGTGTGTCTCTCTCCATGGAGTGGTCTGTCTCCACGGAGCATGTCTGTCAGTCTCCATGGAGTGTCGGTCTCCACAGAGCATTTGTGTCCGTCTCGGAAATTTTGTCTATTCCCATTTTGTCTCTGCTCAATTTTGTATGTCGACTGCCTTCAGAAGTTTGAGATTTATAAGTGTAAGTGTCTCCGTGCGCATGCTGTACTGTGAGTGTAAGCAAGTTTCTTTCTTTGTATACTGACGCCATCTTGAGACAAGGTACTTTAAGAATGAAATTCCGCTTTACAGAAGTGATTTCACTTTCCCCACAAAACCCATGTAATATATTGCTTTATTTTTATTTATTTTAATAAAGCACGAATTTCAGGTAATTTTGTTGTTAATGGTGCACTGGTACCTTTTATACATTATCTGTTTGTGGAAAGTAGACAAATCTGCAGCTCTTCTTTTTTCTTTTTCTTCTGCTTCTTCTTCTTTTTTCTTTTTTTCTTCTAAGGTCAACTTAGGGGGGGGGGGGGGGGGATATTCATGTGATAAAACTCCAGACTCGGTCATCATAGGAATGTTGGTAATTCTCTCTTGTGTCGTCTTTAGCGCATTCCAGTGCAGTTTGATTGTGGAGCTGCAGAGCTGTTTCTTTATATCAATGGAAGATGTTTGATTATAGAGCTCTTCAGTTGCTTCCTATGAATGGATTTTTTTAGTTTTTTGGATTGATTCCATAGCAGTTTCATTAATTAAGTTGAATGAAGCAGTGAGGTTAAAGTCAGAGATGTGAAATGTTTGCAGCGTAACAGTGTGTAAACGTGTTTGCGACTTGTGACTGCTTCACATTTTTACTAAGTTACTGTTAAAACCTTTGTCTATGTTCAGATGAGTAGTATTCACCTTCAAGATGGTTTCTTGCTTGTAGTTTCATTCAGCATTGTTGAGTTAGCAAACATCAGTTTTCGCTGTTGTTCTGTTGTCTTTGTGGACTGTTTTCGCAAACACCAGACTTGATATTACTTGTTTACGTGTTGTTGAATGTAGTAACGTGTCATCGCTTGCTCTTGTGTTTTTGGACTGTACTGGTGTCAATACTATTTTTTCAGTGAGATTTACTACCTTTTTCAGTTTTGTTTTTGTTTTTTAATTTCACTTGGGAGCATGCAATATGTACCCTCGTTACGGTTTATAATATTGATATAGCGATGCTTGTGAGCACGCAGTATGTACCCTCGTTACGGTTTATAATATTGATATAGCGATGCAGAGAAGGCGTAGCAGGCAGATACAGCGAAAGTGGCACAGACCAGCAGAAAGCCGTGCATCGGTTGAAAGTGCCACAGATTGGGAATCCCACCTTTTTTGCAGGCTTTCCTCTAGAGAAATGTGGTGCCGACTCTTAGCCATTGCCTGTAACCACCTCAGAAACCCTATCTGCACCAGCAGCTGTTTCAGAAACCTTCGCGATAAACACTGGGGGCAGAAAATATATAGCACAAGGTAACTGACGAAAAGAAGCCAGGTCAGTACACGCAGCACTCTTGAAAACAACGATGTTGACCATAACATACACTGAAATGTGATATTAGTCGGTGAAAGGCTACACGCAGCACTCTTAAAAACAACAATGTTGACCATAACATACACTGAAATGTGATATTAGTCGGTGAAACTGAAAGGCTACACGCAGCACTCTTAAAAACAACGATGTTGGTCGTGATATACACTGAAATATGATATTAGTCGGTGAAAGGCTACACGCAGCACTCTTAAAAACAACAATGTTGGTTGTAATATACACTGAAATATGATATTAGCAAGTGAAAGGCAAAGAAGCCCATGAGCCATAAATTCATATGTGTATATATATGAAAGCCATGAAACAACAAAAATATTTGCCGTGTGAAGCAAAACCGTTATTGCGTGGCTGCAGCTTCACACGTATTGATACACCCTTTATTAATAATAATAATGTACATTTATCATGCGCTCATCAACGTCCTGAGCGCTCACATGATACATATTAACCTAAATATGATACTCTGTACACATGTAGGGCATAGTCCTACCAAAACAAGTTTCATATAGTATACAGAGAAGAAATGAGAAGAAGAAAACGCTCTACACACACACACACACACACACACACACACACACACACACACACACTAACTGTTGCAGAAACTGGGTACTGATATTAGTTGGGATGAAAATACTGTGAGAAGAATGTTTTCAGAGTTTGGCTTTAAAAGATAAAAGGGTTGAGCAAGGTCTTGTGGGAGTGAATTCCAAATGTGGGGTCCAAAGCAAGAGAAGGTGCGGAATCCTTTTTAGATTTTTGCTGCTGCCACAACCTGCTTCGTTGCTATATGAATACGCTGCGTTAATGAAGGTGAAACATGTTGTCCATTTTACCAATACATGCAGAGCTGCAACGGTTGTATGTATGACTGTCTACTGTGGGTAACAGTCACAGCGATATGTCACAGAAAGGTTAGTCATTTCAGTGTTTTTATGTTCAGTCAGTGGTTTACAAATCAAACTGGTGAACTGTGTTTCAAAGAAAATAATGATCGTTATATTGGTATATATTTATCACCTAGTTTGTGAATTGTGTATCAGAAAATAATGATTTTTATATATATCACCTTTTTTTTTTGGTCAGTTGAGTGTAAGAAAATAATGATTGTTATATGATATCTTTTTTCACAAATCTGAAACAGAACGAGGCCTAGAGCGTTGTGCAACACACGAGAGAGTTAATTAGCTCTTGAAATACGTATCACAAGTACAACAAAGACCTGAGTCACCTACGGTAACTCTCACCTGGCATGCGTGTAAACACAAGGTACATAAACTCCACCTGAGATGAGGATGTGCCTCTGGTGGAGTTTACGTACCGTCTCAGGTGGAGTTTATGTACCTTGTATTTACACGCATCCCAGGTGAGAGTTACCGAAGATGACTCAGGTCCTTGTTGTGCTTGTGTTAGGTATTTCGAGTGGTGTTGTTTATCAGCTAGTTTGTGAACTGTGTGTACAGTTTGATTGTGCGTAACTAGCCATCCCAGTCCACCTGCATCACCTGTGCCTTCTGTTAACCCCTTCACTGCCCCGGCCTGTAAAGTTTCCGGGCTGAAAGATTCACGGACGCACCTGCAAACAGTATATTTTCCGGTCCTTTGGCCCCTCTACTTTCAATGCTATGCATTTTGATGAAACTCATTTCACATACCAGTTCGTAAAAGAAGACCAACCTGGGGGGGGGGGGGGGGGGGGGGTCAGATTTTGCACTTTTATTGGTAGTTTTCAAGTAACATCGTGGCAGTGAATGGGGTTAATGTTGTCTTGAGGAACGTGTGAAGTGTTTATCGAGTTTGAAGACTTCCTGTTGGCTTGTAGTTGTAATGATGCTTTTTTTCCCCTTTTCTTTCCCTTCTGTCTTTCTTTCCTTAATTTACATGAGGTCAGGAAAACCTTACTGTTTCAACTTTTTATGATCATTTGTTGAGCATAGGGTAGTTTATGCTAGCATGGGATGGTTTATGCTAGCGCCTGATAGTTTATGCACTAATGGGATGCTTTATGCTAGCATGGGATAGTTCATACTAGCATAGGATGGTTTGTGCTAGCATGGGATGGTTTGTTTCAGCATGGGGTGGTTTACCTAGTAGAATGGGATATTTTATACTAGCATGGGATGGTTTATACCAACATGTCATGGTTTCTACCAGCATGGGGTGGTTTATACCAGCATGGAATGGTTTATACCAACATGGGATGATTTATAGGAGCATGGGGTGGTTTATACTTGCATGGGATGGCTTATGCCCGCTTGGGATTTCTATGCTAGCACAGGAAGGTTTATACCAGCAATGAAGGATTTATACCAGCATGGGATATATAAAATGTGAGATAAGTTCGTCTTTCCAACTTGACCTCAGCGTTTTGAAGACTCAAACCCTTTCAGTACATCGTGGTTTTATTTGGCCGTTTCCATAATGCACCCGTTCTGACGCGGACCGCAGGATCTGCAGCGTGGGTGTAATCTTTCTCCTTTGCGGCGTGCACATAGGGGACCTCCGTTTCTATAGACTCATCCACAGGCCTTTTTCTCTTTGGTAGAGTCTGCACGGAATTTGACCCCAGAGGAACCTTTGGGCGGGCACAGAGCCTAGCGTTTGAACGGTCACCCGTCGATGGGGTGACCAAGCTTGACTGCGCATAACTTTCTGGCGTTCCAGAGGAGTGCTGTCCCTTGGTACCGCCGACTCTCTCGTTTCATGCGTGCTGGACAGGCAGGGGGCAGAACTCCAAGAGTGCTAGCTTAACTTTCTGGCTTTCCAGAGGAGTGCTGTCCCTTCGTACCACCGACTCTCTCTGGTTTCATGCATGCTGGACAGGCAGGGGGCAGAACTCCAAGAGTGCTAGCTTAACTTTCTGGCTTTCCAGAGGAGTGCTGTCCCTTGGTACCACCGACTCTCTCGTTTCATGCATGCTGGACAGGCAGGGGGCAGAACTCCAAGAGTGCTAGCTTAACTTTCTGGCTTTCCAGAGGAGTGCTGTCCCTTCGTACCGCCGACTCTCTCGTTTCATGCGTGCTGGACAGGCAGGGGGCAGAACTCCAAGAGTGCTAGCTTAACTTTCTGGCTTTCCAGAGGAGTGCTGTCCCTTGGTACCGCCGACTCTCTCGTTTCAGGCATGCTGGACAGGCAGGGGGCAGAACTCCAAGAGTGCTAGCTTAACTTTCTGGCTTTCCAGAGGAGTGCTGTCCCTTGGTACCACCGACTCTCTCGTTTCAGGCATGCTAGACAGGCAGGGGGCAGAACTCCAAGAGTGCTAGCTTAACTTTCTGGCTTTCCAGAGGAGTGCTGTCCCTTCGTACCACCGACTCTCTCGGTTTCATGCATGCTGGACAGGCAGGGGGCAGAACTCCAAGAGTGCTAGCTTAACTTTCTGGCTTTCCAGAGGAGTGCTGTCCCTTGGTACCACCGACTCTCTCGTTTCATGCAGGCTGGACAGGCAGGGGGCAGAACTCCAAGAGTGCTAGCTTAACTTTCTGGCTTTCCAGAGGAGTGCTGTCCCTTCGTACCACCGACTCTCTCGTTTCAGGCATGCTGGACAGGCAGGGTGCAGAACTCCAAGAGTGCTAGCTTATACAAGTTCTGAACACCGGCCCGGAGTCTTTGAAAATGGGCAGGCGTAGTATGTGTGAGCTGTCCTCTTGCTCCGTGTTGTGCTCAGCAAAGATCCCTCCAGGCGTGTTGGTCGCAAGATGTGATTGTGTAGAGCTACCGTGTCAGTGACTGCAAGATGTGTTTGTGTAGATCTACTGTGTCACTGACTGCAAGTTGTGTATGTGTAGATCTACTGTGTCACTGACTGCAGGATGTGTTTGTGTAGAGCTACTGTGTCAGTGACTGCAAGATGTGTTTGTGTAGATCTACTGTGTCACTGACTGCAAGTTGTGTATGTGTAGATCTATGTCACTGACTGCAGGATGTGTTTGTGTAGATCTACCGTGTCACTGACTGCAAGATGTGTTTGTGTAGATCTGTGTCAGTGACTGCAAGATGTGTTTGTGTAGATCTACTGTGTCACTGACTGCAAGATGTGTTTGTGTAGATCTGTGTCACTGACTGCAAGATGTGTTTGTGTAGATCTACTGTGTCACTGGCTGCAAGATGTGTTTGTGTAGATCTGTCTCAGTGACTGCAAAATGTGTTTGTGTAGCTCTATGTCAGTGACTGCAAGGTGTCTTTGCGTATTTCATCGTCTGCTGTGTCACAGCATGCAAGTTGTGTTTATGTAGATCAATGCCAGTGACTGAAAGATGTGTTTGTGTAGATCTGTGTCAGTGACTGCAAAATGTGTTTGTGTAGCTCTATGTCAGTGACTGCAAGGTGTCTTTGCGTATATCATCGTCTACTGTGTCACAGCCTGCAAGATGTGTTTATGTAGATCAGCGTCAGTGACTGAAAGATGTGTTTGTGTAGATCTGTCAAGTCGCTGACTGCAAGGTGTGTTTGTGTAGATCTATGTCAGTGACTGCAAGGTGTGTCGCCCTGATATAACCGCAAGTTACTTACTGCAAGATGTCTTTGTGTAGATCTGTTAAGTCGCTGCCTGCAAGATGTGTTTGTGTAGATCTGCAGTGTCACTGACTGCAAGATGTGTGTGTAGATCTACTGTGTTACTGACTTTGTGTAGATCTGTTGCCACTGACTGAAGACATATTTGTGTAGAGCTGTTCTCACCGATTGCAAGATGTGTTTGTGTCGATCTTTTATCACTGACTGCAAAATGTGTCTGTGTAGATCTGTTGTCGTTGACTGCAAGATGTTTGTGTAGATCTGTTATCACTGACTGCAAAATATGTTGATGTAGATCAGTTGTCAGTGACAGCAAGATGCATTCATGTAGATCTGTTGTTACTGAACTGCAAGATGTTTGTGTATTATATCTAGGTCACTGACTGCATGGTGTGTTTGTACAGAGCTATATCATTGACTGCAAGATTTGTGTGTGTAGATCTGTTGTGTTACTGACTGCAAGACCTATGTAGATCTACTTGCTGGACTGCAAGACTTACGTAGATCTGCATGTTTGACTGCAAGATGTGCTTGTGTACATCTGCTGTGTTGCTGTCTGAAAGATCTATTTATGTAGATCTAACATGTTGGTTGCTTGTTTTATAATTGCAGGATGCGTTTGTATAGATTTACTGTGTCCTTCACCATATCATTATTCATCCATCCACTCTTTTCATATTCACACCTCTGTAGTTCTTGGGCATTTTTATTTTCGTATTTTTGCAATAGTGTCTTGGAATTTTGTTTATGTATTTGTAGATTGTTCTTCCGGAGTTCACCCTGCGTAGTTTACGGTTAATATCAGAAAATTTGCCAGCTTATTTCAGGCTGAAAGTGTAGACTTTGTTAAATATTTTACTCATGTTGTTGGTTATGGTCATTTTGTTGTTCTTTCTTTCTGTTTGTCTTTTTTTTTTTTTTCTTTCTTCTCTCTTTCTTTTTCTCTTTTGTCTTTTTTTTGGGGGGGGATGGGGTAGAGGGTCCTATTCTTTCTTAAGCTATTAACATCCACTGATTGTTTTATTCAGCATCTGTGTGCTGTCATTCTGTTATGCTCAGATCGGACTACCCAACCCACCTCCCACCCCTTTGCATGCTCAGATCGGCTCCCCCAACCCACCTGCCCACCCCATTCTGCTATGTCAGATCGGACTCCCCCCCCCAACCCCACCTGCCCACCCCATTCTGCTATGATCAGATCGGACTACCCCCCCCAACCCCACCTGCCCACCCCATTCTGCTATGCTCAGATCGGACACTCCCCCCACCCCACCTGCCCACCCCATTCTGCTATGTCAGATCGGACTAACCCCCCCCAACCCCACCTGCCCACCCCATTCTGCTATGATCAGATCGGACTAACCCCCAACCCCACCTGCCCACCCCATTCTGCTATGTCAGATCGGACTAACCCCCCCAACCCCACCTGCCCACCCCATTCTGCTATGCTCAGATCGGACTAACCCCCAACCCCACCTGCCCACCCCATTCTGCTATGATCAGATCGCCGACTAACCCCCCCCCCTTCCCCCCAACCCCACCTGCCCACCCCATTCTGCTATGATCAGATCGGACTAACCCACCTGCCCCCCTTCTGCATCAGATCGGCAACCCCACCTGCCCACCCCATTCTGCTATGATCAGATCGACTAACCCCCCCCCCCCCACCCACCCCATTCTGCTATGATCAGATCGGACTAACCCCCCCCCACCCCACTCTTCCCCCCAACCCCACCTGCCCACCCCATTCTGCTATGATCAGATCGGACTAACCCTCTCACCCCCCCCCCCCCCCCACTCCCCAAACCCCTTTTGATTCTGTTAAAAAAAAGAAAAAATCAAATTAACTCATATCCAGGTTCTTTGTATGGAGTGCCATTCTTGCTAACATCACCAGAATATTTTGTGTCGGTGGTTTTTATATTCAGAAACTGTGTACTAATAACATATCATTAGACTTTTTTTTTGTTCCGTTTTTTGTTGTTGTTGCTTGCTGTTTTCGTCTTTTCAAAGATTTTTGTTTTTCGTTTTTTTCAGTGCCGTTTTGTACACGCATACTGGTCTTGCTTGCCAATTCTGTATTTCACTAGCAGCCAAGCTTGCTGTTTTTACTGGCTTGTCTTTTATAGCTGCCAAGGGTGTACAAAGGTTGTGAATTGTACATATTGTACATGCGTTAGCTACTTTTGTCCCTCTTACAAGAGGTTTTTTCGTTCTTTCTTTCTTTTTTATTTTATTATATATATTTTTTTAAATATCTATAAATAGTTGTTAATCTATGTTTGTGTGAGCGACTGCGCTACTATTGTGGTTGAGGGTTTTTGGGTGGTTGTGTGTGTTTGGGTTTTTTGTTTGTTCGTTTGTTGTTGTTGTTTTTGGTGTGGGACTTCACCCTTAATGCTTCATGCAACTAATAATGGGCGGCTTTTCTGCTCGGGACATTCTGTAGTTGTTGCTCACGTTGGAGCTGTCTGGGTAAGACTCGCACTGCATGCACGTAAAAAGAGCGTAACCTCTGGACAGAAATTACTGTCGTCATTCAGACGCGGCCAAGCTTCTGGCCCTTTCGGTTGCTGCGAATAAGCCCGGCCTCATTCCTCACAAGTTCTCCGTCTGACAGCCATCACACGCGACAACAGTTTTGTCACGACAAATATTTGCCGCAACAAACATAATTTTGCCATGACGAGCCAACTTTCACGTCGCAACAAACACACGTTTGTCGTGACAGAACGTCTCTTTTGTCACGACAGAAGTATGCCTGTCACGACAAAGGTTTTGTCACGACAAACATAATTTTGTCGCGACAAAATATTTGTCGCGACAAAATATTTTTGTTGTGACAAGTTTTTTCGCGACAAGCATACTGTTGTCATGACAAAAGACGTGGTTTGATTTATGTTAGAGATTGTTATCCAGCGCTGCGAGCGCACAGCCAAGCTAGAGTCTGTCATGGTAGAGCACAGAAAAATAAAAACAGGTATTTTGTGCACATTTGCATACACGCACACACGCATGCACACATACGCACGTACGTGCACACACCCGCACACACACACACACACACACCCGCACACACCCACCCGCACACACACACGCCCGCACACACACACACACAGTTTCCTTTGTAGCTAAAAGTGTACTGTGCATTTTCAAAGCCTGTACCTTCGCTTGATTTTTCAACCTTTCCTTTTAGTTCCAACGTCCAGAAACTGCTGCCTGAATTTGTGTATATAGTAAGTTATTTGCTTTGATTTTTTTGTTTTTTGTTTTTTGGTGTGGGTCGCTTTTTTACACTCTGCACCTGCCTGTACTTAAGGTTGACATTTTGTTGTTCTGCTGCCTGGGTTGTGACGTCATTGTGTGGCTTTCTTCTTGCAGGCACCTTACAGTGTTTCATTGTCTTGTTTTAATTTTTGGATAATAAGAACAGGGCTTATTTTGATAATATCCCTCTCGCTCCTTTTGCCCACTTCTCAACACATGCACACACACGCACGCACGCACGCACGCACGCACGCACGCACACACACACACACACACACACACACACACACACACACACACACACACTATCACTCACATACACACACACACATCACTCACACACAACACACACACACACACACACTACACTAACACACACACACACACACACACTATGCACTCACACACACACACACACTACACCACACACACACACACTACACTACACACACACACCACACACACACACACATATCACTCACACACACTCCACTCACACACACACACATATCACACACACACTGATGCACTCATCCACCACACACCACACACACACACACACACACACACACACTACACACACACACACACACACACACACTGATGCACCACACACACGTGCACATGCACACACACTGCCCCTCCTCCCCATCCCACCCTATGAAATATATTGTCAGGTGCCTATGACTTCCCCTTGTGTGTGTGTGTGAGTGCATCAGTGTGTGTGTGTGTGATATGATGATGTGTATGTGAAGAACAGTGTCAGGCATTTTTGCGTTGGTGTTGGGTTGGGGTTTCTTTATTTTTTTTTTTTTTTATTTGAGCCGAAAAGCTGAAAGCAAAATAAACAGTTATATATTGTAGGTTTTCTGATTTGGTTTTTAGAAAGTGTTTACAGTCACGGTAGAAAGTGAATGGTTGTATTCACCCCTTCGTTTTATAATCTTCCGAATGAGAAAGGAAAGGTGAGGGACTGAGATATGCATGCGTGTGTGTAGCTTTGATGCATGAGTGTGTGTTGTGCTTCTTTTCTTGTCTTTTTTTCTAGTTTTTCTTTCGCCAACCATTTTGTTGTTAGATTCTGGAACGTGTGCATGTGTATTGCATTTGATGTCAGTTCGTCTTTACATAGACGTCTCAAAGAGATCTGTCATTTATTTTGTTAAGCAGTCTTGTATTAAAAACAAAAACGAAGCTAAAAAGTGTCTTTTTGCCTCCGATTTGTATTTGTGTGGTCTGGGTCTGATGACACTACTGTTTAAGATAAACAGGGAAAGTTTGTTCATCACATCAGTTGTGGATGTTTACCACTTTTCGTTTATAGTTTCCATCTACCTTTTATCTTCTTCTTTTCTTTTGTTCTTTCTGTGTGTGTGTGTGTGTGTGTGTGTGTGTGTGTGTGTGTGTGTGTGTGTGAGTTCTTTAAGAACATTCATGGGAGGTCAGTCGGGTCACGAAATCAAAAGCGAGACGTGACACAATGTTGACCCGGGGTCATTATTAATGAGCTAGCAGGGCTGCCATTAACGCACAATGAATGTGCGTCCCTGACGCACTAGAGCTGAAAAGGACGCATTTAACATACATCTGGAAGATCCCTGAAGACGCACTAAAAATAAATTGCCACGTTACTTGAGAACCCATCACCTTTCTCCACTCACACGCAGACGCTCTGCGCCTTTTGGTGCGTGTGTGATTCTGACTGAGTGGCTGCAGCTTTTCATAGCGCGTTTTGAATATCCATGGAAGTGGTATGCTGACAGCGCTGCCGGTTCGGTTGTTACACGGCTGCTGTCACGTGAAGCTGCTATTGTCAGTCTCGGCTGCTGTCACGTGAAACTGCTATTGTCAGTCTCGACTGCTGTCACGTGAAACTGCTATTGTCAGTCTCGGCTGCTGTCACGTGAAACTGCTATTGTCAGTCTCGACTTCTGTCACGTGAAACTGCTATTGTCAGCTCGGCGCTGTCACGTGAAACTGCTATTGTCAGTCTCGACTGCTGTCACGTGAAACTGCTATTGTCAGTCTCGACTGCTGTCACGTGAAACTGCTATTGGCAGTCTCGACTGCTGTCACGTGAAACTGCTATTGTCAGTCTCGGCTGCTGTCACGTGACTGAAACTGCTATTGTCAGCATCGGCTGCTGTCACGTGAAACAGCTATTGTCAGTAACGGCTGCTGTCACGTGAAACTGCTATTGTCAGTCTCGGCTGCTGTCACGTGACGAAACTGCTATTGTCAGCATCGGCTGCTGTCACGTGAAACAGCTATTGTCAGTAACGGCTGCTGTCACGTGACTGAAACTGCTATTGTCACT
>JABMCL010000407.1:60000-100000 GCA_018857735.1 Alviniconcha marisindica
CAAACTCAGAAGTAAATACACACTTCCAATCTACTCTGATGTGTAAAACCAAACTTGAGTCAAATCTACACAAGCGGTCCGTCCAAAGACAAATATGAAACAAACCACACAAACATAAAACGCATTTTTTTTCAAGAGTCAGCCCCTTCGATATTGCCTGTCTTTAAAAAGCATAAATGGCCAGGACACGCCGGTAGTATCAGCCGTTCTTGCTAATTTATCAATACAAGAATGAAAATTAAAAACTTAAAAACTATGAAAAAGGAATGGACAGAATTTTGCTGTAGTATATAACCCAATGATGAGCACCAGTGCCATACAGACTTCAGGAGCTGTGTGTGAAAGTCGAGGTGGCCGTCCTGGGCTTTCCGTCCTAATGAGCCTTACAGTTTCTGTGGACGTGAAGCAACACTGAACCGTGCTTCGGCATTGGTCACAGTTTGTCCCTAATATGTCAACCGACATCCGAGGACATGAAGCTCTACATCACCATCACCACCAGTGCCATACGGCAGCAGGCTGCATGCACCATCAACCAACTGTCCTGTCTTAGCTGCTCAGTAAGACTTCATGAGCTGCACGTAAAAGCCTATCTCCTCACAAAAGGTACTAAAGATTTTTCTGGAAAACATGTCAGGAGAATGGGCCATTAGTAAAAAGAAAGAAAGAAAGACGGAAAAAAGACGGAAAGAGCAATGGAACTATGTAAACGAACAAGAGAGGAGACAGAAGATGAACAGCGCTGTGAACCAGCCTAGCCTAGGAGATAGCCACTGATTTCCAAGCCAGGTAGGCCCAGTTCGTCAGACTAGGCAGTCAGCCTAGGAGAATGAAACTAAGATCATAAACGTGGGTAGGCAGCGTTATAAGTCTTGTCAGGCAGCTTACCTAGGAGAATGAATCTCTTATTCACAAATGTGGGTAGGTAGGTTATAAGTCTTGGCAGGCAGCTTACTTAGGAGAATGAATCTCCCGATCACTAATGTGAGGTAGGTAGCGTTATAAGTCTTGGCAGGCAGCTCACCTAGGAGAATGAAACTCTGATCGCAAATGTGGGTAGGTAGGGTTATAAGTCTTGGCAGGCAGCTTACCTAGAGAATGAATCTCTTGATCACAAACCTGGGTAGGTAGGTAGGGCTACAAGCCTTGGCACAGTTCATCTAGGTGAAGGAAAGTGATCGCAAACCTGGGTAAGTACAGCTGATTTTTAAAGCCTTGGCACAGTTCATCTAGGAGAAGTAAAGTGATCGCAAACCTGGGTAAGTAGGGCTCATTTTGAAAGCCTTGGCAGATGGCTCATCTAGAAGGAAACTGGTCAGAAACGTGGGTAGCTATATGCACTGGAACAGTTCATCTAGGAGAAGGAAAGTGACCACAAACTGTGTAGGTATGGCCTTGGCACAGTTCATCATCTAGGAGAAGGAAAGTGGCCATAAACTGGGTAGGTATGGCCTTGGCACAGTTCATCATCTAGGAGAAGGAAAGTGACACAAACTGTGTATATTGGCCTTGGCACAGTTCATCATCTAGGAGAAGGAAAGTGACACAAACTGTGTATATTGGCCTTGGCACAGTTTTTCATCAATCCTTAGGAGAAGGAAAGTGACACAAACTGTGTATATTGGCCTTGGCACAGTTCATCATCTAGGAGAAGGAAAGTGACCACAAACTGTGTAGGTATGGCCTTGGCACAGTTCATCATCTAGGAGAAGGAAAGTGACCACAAACTGTGTATATTGGCCTTGGCACAGTTCATCATCTAGGAGAAGGAAAGTGGCCATAAACTGGGTAGGTATGGCCTTGGCACAGTTCATCATCTAGGAGAAGGAAAGTGACACAAACTGTGTATATTGGCCTTGGCACAGTTCATCATCTAGGAGAAGGAAAGTGACACAAACTGTGTAGGTATGGCCTTGGCACAGTTCATCATCTAGGAGAAGGAAAGTGACACAAACTGTGTATATTGGCCTTGGCACAGTTCATCATCTAGGAGAAGGAAAGTGACACAAACTGGGTAGGTATGGCCTTAGCACAGTTCATCATCTAGAGAAGGAAAGTGACACAAACTGGGGTATATTGGCCTTGGCACAGTTCATCATCTAGGAGAAGGAAAGTGACACAAACTGTGTATATTGGCCTTGGCACAGTTCATCATCTAGGAGAAGGAAAGTGACACAAACAGGGTAGGTATGGCTTTGGCACAGTTCATCATCTAGGAGAAGGAAAGTGACACAAACTGTGTATATTGGCCTTGGCACAGTTCATCATCTAGGACAAGGAAAGTGACACAAACTGGGTAGGTATGGCCTTAGCACAGTTCATCATCTAGGAGAAGGACAGTAGCCATAAACTGGGTAGATATGGCTTTGGCACAGTTCATCATCTAGGAGAAGGACAGTAGCCATAAACTGGGTAGGTATGGCCTTGGCACAGTTCATCATCTAGGAGAAGGACAGTAGCCATAAACTGGGTAGATATGGCTTTGGCACAGTTCATCATCTAGGAGAAGGACAGTAGCCATAAACTGGGTAGATATGGCTTTGGCACAGTTCATCATCTAGGAGAAGGACAGTAGCCATAAACTGGGTAGACATGGCTTTGGCATGTTCATCTTGGCAAAGGACAGTAGCCATAAACTGGGTAGGTAGGGCTCATAAGTCTTGGCAGACAGCTCATCTAGGAGAAAGAAACTGATTGTAAACTGGGTAGGTATGGCCTTGGCATAGTTCTTCTAGAAGGAAAATGATCGCAAACCTGGGTAGGTAAGGCTCATTTTTAAAGCCTTGGCAGGCAGCTCATCTAGGAGAATGAAACTCTGATCACACACCTGGGTAGGTAGGGCTAGAACGGTAAAAGTCTTGGCAGGCAGCTTATCTAGGACCAAAAAAAAAAAAAAAAAAAAAAATCTGACCAAAAAACTAAAACAAGCCAAAGATGGGTGTGCTGGCATGCCCTGAGTAAGCATGTAACAGCGGTACAATGCATAATACACGCTCGCACGGCAAGCAAACAACAACAAAAAAAGAAGAAGAAAATAATTCTTTCAGACTGTACACAACAGAAACAAGCGCATTACTAGTACCAACTGAACAAAACTGCAAAAAAGCACAGAGGAAAAACTCCCTCAACAAATGGATAAATCTCCACAAAAAATACATAGCACCTGAACAAAAATGCATGCCAGCAAAAATTATGACAACCATCGAAAAAAAGACACCCCCCCAAAAAAAAAGAGAAAAAAAAAGAAGAAGATTCTTCACATTCGCCAAAGCAAGGGGTTAAGAATAAAATCCGAACACATGAAAGATTCAAAAGAACGCTAAGAATACAAGCATTTGGCTGACACCAAGAAGTAGAGCAAGAGACACAGTTGTAAAATAATGATAATAACTGTGGGGAATTTATAGACCGCTTTCAGCGACTCGAAACACTTGGCAACTTAGTTAAATAAAAGTATGGACACATAAATTACACGGGAGAGAATATCAATGCCAGAGAATACAATGATAGATATGCTGTTTCATCCAACCTAACGCATAATGAAACACACACACACGCACACAAAAGCACACATGCAGGGGGCAGTGTGCATATATACATTATAGACACGTACACCACACTGTGTATGTATGTGTATATGCACACTGTGACCCCCCCTCCCCCCCCAACAAAGGGGGGCGAGGGACACTGCAAAGGAGCAACCAACGATCAAAATACTGTGCCTGTCTCCTGTAAACGTAATGTCCCATACAAAATGCGTGTTGTCAATCAACCACTAATAATTCCCTCGGTGTGCGAATTCTGGACAAGCCCTCCAGGCCTCGTTTTGTTTCTGACTAAAATGGTTCTTCTCAAGTAGACAGCCATATCTGGCAAATACCCGGATGATTTTACAAATGGATGCTTAAATTTTCACGCAAACTGCAGAAACACTGAGGAGAACACTGGTATTATCAAATGTGTGTGTGAATCCAAAGCGCCAACACAGATATCTAGATCTTTTCTTTGCCACAAACGACTGGGGGGAAGACTAGGGTGGGCAGCCCAGACTGGCGTTCACGTGTCAACGCTCGACATCCACCTTCGAAGACTCCTGGGGATGAACCAGCCTGGACGAGCCAGAGACAAAAGGAAATAACTGAGCACATCCACAGACTGGTGGGCAAAACAACCGTCACAAGCGGCCTGCATCTCAAAAGACCTGAGGTGTTGAGGAGCTTGAGACTGTACCTGTGGGCACAAAGCCACAGACACCACACCATCGACTGCCTGGAGGCACAAAGCCACAGACACCACACCATCGACTGCCTGGAGGCACAAAGCCACAGACACCACACCATCGACTGCCTGGAGGCACAAAGCCACAGACACCACACCATCGACTGCCTGGAGGCACAAAACCACAGACACCACACCATCGACTGCCTGGAGGAGAGAGGTATATAAAAAGGAAGCACTTGGTGATCCCCATCAAAAGGATGAGAGAGGGCCATCGTCAGTCAGACGAACGCTGGAACTGTTTCACAGGAAATGTTGGGGAAAATTCTGACAGACGAGATGGTGTGCATATGCAGGCTTTTCCAAGTGCACAGAACCCATCTATAACTGAACTGCAGGCACACAAGTTATAGAGTGACATTCAGTGACTAACCAGAGGACGATGCTTAAAACAAACAAACGTGTGCATGACATTTTATACACACTGACTAGATCATGAAAAAAGAAGAAGAAAAAAACACCTTCATACACTCTTCAAACTGTATTGCGTTTAAATGTCAACAAAGTGATGCTAACCACAACAGCACCCTCACCCTTTCTGACAAAATGTCATACTGTCAAGATTAAAACAGACTAAATTTGCCAACATGAACAGAAATTTTCATTAAACTATTCCCCCACCCCCTCAAAACACACACAGATGAAGAAGAAAAAGACTTTAAAAATCATACTCATAGCAACACAAAAACATTCAAAATGAAGTGTAAAATGGCTGAACATTCAAAATTTAAGGATACTGTAATCCTTATGGCATGAAGCGGACTAAAAATAATATTGCAACAAAAGAGGTCAAAGGCTGCTGGCAGAAAACACATTGGTTATGCTGATTTATTAGAAATCCACCAGAAAAAACAACAACCCCAAAACAATACAAAATATGACAAAAAATGGAGAAACAAAAACTAAACCAGTCAACTTTCCTTTTCCTCGCTCATACTTACATTAACAATAATACCTGACCATGTTGATTTACATCCACAGAAGTGAGGTTGCTTATTAGGGACGGGGACAGGGGTGGGAAGAGGGCGAAAGAGTGAATGCTCGACCGTGGATACCACCCAAAAAAGACAGGAGAGACCGTGGACCGCTGCCAGAACAATGGAAGTGCTAAGGCCATGTCCCCTCGCCATTGCGCAGCGACTAGTGCACTGCGCAATTGCTATTTCAACGGCCGTGCTGGGCAGTCACAAGGACAATGTCCATTGCACTGCTGTTGAGGAACAACCCGAAGCGAAAGAAGTCCAACTTTGCAGCCCAGCTCCACCTGGGTACTTGAGTCAGCCACCTCCCTGCTCATGATCTCTTCTGGGCTAACTTGAGGTCCAGCTCCACCTCCCTGCTCATGATCTCTTCTGGGCTAACTTGAGGGTCCAGCTCCACCTCCTGCTCATGATCTCTTCTGGGCTAACTTGAGGTCCAGCTCCACCTCCCTGCTCATGATCTCTTCTGGGCTAACTTAGCCAGCTCACCTCCCTGCTCATGATCTCTTCTGGGCTAACTTGAGGGTCCAGCTCCACCTCCCTACTCATGATCTTTTCTGGGCTAACTTGAGGGTCCAGCTCCACCTCTCTCCTCTTGATCTCGCCTGGAACCCTGTGTGTAACAATAATACCTGAGCCTTACCCGTCTTTGTGGAGGTTTCTGTGGACGTTAAGCAACATGTTTACTTACTTACTAAGTTGCTGAGCCGTAACCAGCATGTCAAGGGCTATAAAATACAGAAGCAGGATTTTCTTGTACCATTTTATAGTATATATTATGGATTATGGTGTCTGTTTACTGAAACCTGGCTGTATAGTTGCATTGATCAGCTACCATGTAAAAAAGAAAAAGAAGGGGAAAAAAGAAGACGACTATAAAGCTTTGGAGTACAAAGTTTCAGTTTCCCACAAATCTGCCTTTACTCTTCCTCTTAGCAATTGTTATTCTCATTCAATTTTGGGCATGTTAATATGTTAATAGCTACAAAAAAAGAAAGATGGATGGATGGGGGGGGGGGGGGGGGGGGGGGAGGAAGGAGAAGGGGGCAGGGGGGAGGGATCGTGAAGTGTGGCTAGCCACTAGAAGTGAGTGTCAGAAAAACAAGGAATTATTATACTCTCAATACTATCACCATTATCTGCCCAGGGATTAACTATATAAACGTATTAACCCCATCACTGCCACAGCCAGTAAAATTTCTGGGCTGAAAAGTGTCCACACAAGCCTGCGAAACAGTACATTTTCTGGTCTTATAACAAATCAGTTTTCTATATTGTGCATTATGACTGATATCCTTTTATGCCAGTGCGAAAAGGCGAGCAAAAAGACTTAAGATTTTCAAATTCCACACTTTTATTGGCTGTTTTCAAGTGATATCATGGCAGTGAAAGGGTTAATATGCAAGCAGGAAGTGTATGAGAGAGCAGAACTGCTGGCCCAATGGAGTGAAAGTTCAAGCAAGATGGTGGTGTCTTGGCCATGTTCTGTGTATGCCATCTTCAAGCATCACCAGGACCACACTCTATGAACTCTGCAGGGGACAGGCAGAAAGGTCTTGATACCAGACTGTCCACAGAAAGATGAGACCTCTGGGGGGAGGTGGGAGGGAGGGGGAGGGGAGAGAGAGAGAGAGAGAGAGAGAGAGAGAGAGAGAGAGAGAGAGAGAGAGAGAGAGAGAACTCGAAAATTTTAATACTCAAGGATAGTAGCGTTAGGTCCACTTGGACTCATCTAACAGAGAGAGAGAGAGAGAGAGAGAGAGAGAGAGAGAGAGAGAGAGAGAGAGAGAGAGAGAGAGAACTCTGGCTGATAATCTCTCTCTTTATGGAACTCAACAAATAATCATAGGCCCTGACCATGGATGCGCCTTACACATACGTCCACAGCCCCTTTTTGAAAAACACACACACCAGGCTTGATGTTCGTGGCTGTTTCTAGGATCAGGCAGAAATCAGCTACACACTCTATGCAGTCATGACAAATAGAATGCTCTAAAGGAAAGCAAGCAAGCAAGCAAGCGTCAGTCAGTTCTGTGTCAAACCCAAAATAATGGCTGCAGCACCAACAAATTGCTGTGGGCTTGGGGTTGGCTGGCATTGTCAAGTCGCCCACAAGCATAGAGAGCACCATGACAGGAAGGAGGGAGGCGACACGATAGGGCACACCTTCAGACTCAAACTCCCAGCACGGACTGGTTTATGACACCCTTCCTCCAACCACAGCCATAATTGGTTATGCCATAGGTCTCCGAAAACTGTGAACTGATACTTTTTCATTGGTGCTCAAATGGCAGTACATATTCAAGATTACTTTGTTATCTTATTAGGGAAATTAAAACAATGGCTGAACATTACAGTGTAACCAGTTATGGCAAAGTTTGGAGGAAGGGTGCTCTTTCCTTCAACAGCATAACCAGTTACGGCAGAGTTTGGAGGAAGGGTGCTCCTTCCTTCAACAGCATAACCAGTTATGGAAGAGTTTGGAGGAATGGTGCTCCTTCCTCCAACAGCATAACCAGTTATGGCAGAGTTTGGTGGAATGGTGCTCCTTCCTTCAACAGTGTAGCCAGTTACGGCAGAGTTTGGAGGAAGGGTGCTCCTTCCTTCAACAGCATAACCAGTTATGGCAGAGTTTGGTGGAATGGTGATCCTTCCTTCAACAGTGTAGCCAGTTACGGCAGAGTTTGGAGGAAGGGTGCTCCTTCCTTCAACAGCATAACCAGTTATGGCAGAGTTTGGAGGCAGGGTTTGGAGGTGTCATCTGACACGTCTTGGGCCTGTGAGGGTACTGGGTGGCAAACAGTAAAAAAACAAAAGGAAAAAACCCAAAAAAACCCAGGAGAGATGGAAAGAAAGAGACTGAAAAAAAGAAGAAGAAAAAGATGAAGAATGTAATAGCAACATGGAGAAAAAGTCAGACTGGGACTATACAACATAAGGATGACTGGGACCAAAACTGCGTTCGGCTTCATCAATGTTCAAATGATGCAAGTAACAAATAGTATATATATATATATATGTAATCTGTACGTAGTATATTGTATGCTTATTTCACATCAGGGGTTGATGGCATGTTCACAATGTTCTTCTTCTCAGAGTGGATCCAAAACGTGACTGGGTCACAAGGCAAAAGTAGTGAAACTTTAGGTTCGCGCATTTTCAGTTCCAGACCAACACAGGCATTCACATGTGGCATGCAGGTAAAGCTTTGGTCTTCGCATTCACTTTTCCCTGAATGTCTACTGAATTCCACCCTCTCCACTTACCTGCTTTTTTCCATGATCATTTTACCTGGGTCTACACACAGGCAGAAACACTATCAAACAACCAGTCCTCTTTTTGTGGTGTGTTGAAGCGTGTCAGACTATGTGACTTTCGATGCAACACCTGCAGCGGATCACTGCCTTCTGCCGACTACATCCCTGCCTGTATCACCTTGGTCTGTCACACACAGTCACCTGCAAATGTGAGGCACACACTGCCCATGTGAGACACACACACTGCCCATGTGAGACACACACACTGCCTGTGCGAGACACAGACACTGTCCATGTGAGACACACACGGCCCATGTGAGACACACACGGCCCATGTGAGACACACACACTGCCCATGTGAGACACACACCGCCCATGTGAGACACACACGGCCAATGTGAGACACACACACTGCCCATGTGAGACACGCACACTGCCTGTGTGAGACACAGACACTGCCCATGCGAGACACACTGCCCATGTGAGACACACACTCTGCCTGTGTGAGACACACACACACACACACTGCCCATGTGAGACACACACTGCCCACGCGAGACACACACTGCCATGTGAGACACCCCCAAAGCCCAGAGCACTAGCCTGCCCCTGTCAAGGAACACGGACACAGCACCTGGCCACAAGGAGCCAGGCTTTGCAGAAACGCCCAGGATCCGAGGATCTGACAGACACCCGCTTCATCCATACCATCACTGGCCCCAAGGAGCCAGACTTTGCAGAAACGCTCTCAGGATCCAAAGAGGACCTCTGACAGACAACCAGCTTCATCCATACCATCACTGGCCCCAAGGAGCCAGCTTTGCAGAAACGCTCTCAGGATCCAAAGAGGACCTCTGACAGACAACCAGCTTCATCCATACCATCACTGGCCCCAAGGAGCCAGCTTTGCAGAAACGCTCTCAGGATCCAAAGAGGACCTCTGACAGACAACCAGCTTCATCCATACCATCACTGGCCCCAAGGAGCCAGACTTTGCAGAAACGCTCTCAGGATCCAAAGAGGACTTCTTAGTCTTACAGACAACCAGCTTCATCCATACCATCACTGGCCCCAAGGAGCCAGGCTTCGCAGAAACACTCTCGAGATCGAAAGAGGACCTCTCACAGACAGCCAGCTTCATCCATACCATCACTGGCCCCAAGGAGCCAGGCTTTGCAGAAAAGCTCTGGGCCTCCAAACAGAACCTGGTGCCGGCGACCAACTTCTTCAACACCACCAGGCTAGATGTCTGAGGACAATCCTGGAACTGCGAAGAAGAAGTCCTGAAGCTATTGAAGCTAGCTCAATATTCCAGTGCATTTAAACGAACCTGTTCAGCACTGCACCAGGAGGAATGACACCATCCAGGAACTCTCACCTGGAGAGGGTGAAATCCGACTCGGAAAGGGTCCAATCACAGACTGTGTGAAGAAAGCTGACTAGACTAAAAGCGCCACCAGGAATGTGTAAAAATCCTGAAAGTGGTGGTCCTTAAACACTGCAGGTGAGTTTTTACCGCTCTGCAAAAAAGTGTACTGGTCAAATTAGCCTTGCAATCCTACGTCAAGCCACGCAGTTCTCCCTGTTAACGCCGCCGCAGATGTAGGTGACACCAAACTCCAAGCACTGGTTTACAACATCCTTCTTCCAACCACTGCCATAACTGATTACGCCGTAGGTCTTGAAAAATTGCAAGCTAATGAAGTTTTTCGTTGGTGCTCAAAAGGCAGCAGGTTCGTAACAGACAACTCAAATTATATCAGGCGTTTCTTTTATAATTGTTGTTTATGCCAGCACAAAAAACCCAAAATAGTTTGAATCGAGATGGAACTCTTTTTTTTACCCAGGGCATGTTTACTTGGGTGCTTGGGCACTCTGTTGCTTCCAGTCTCATTAATATTAGTACCCAAACCTTTCAGAGAGCGCTGACAGCGTTGGTAGACAGCTGCGCAGAGAAAAAGAGTGCCCCTTCAGTGGCGTGACCAATTCTGGCAGAGTTTGGAGAAAAGTGCCAGAAAGTGATGCACAGAGTGTGAGGTGGCGAGCCACAACTGCAAGCTACGCAACACAAAGCGTTAACATTTTCGTGTAATGGCTCCGTGTACGGGATCAAAGCCACGCCTGAAGTAACGTCACCTGGCTGCGGCCAGGTGGCAGGCAATGTGTTAAGAAAGGATAAGACCTACTCGAAATGAAGAGCTGCTGCAGCCAATCACAGCACAGAAAACAGGCTGCGTGGGCGTACATGATGGTGGATCACACTTAGCTGTCTGAATCAGAAAAGGTGAGACCAGCTGACTTGTATTAAAACTGAGAAACTGCTTAAAATACCCATCCCCATGTGATGTCACGATGGGTACAATTGCTATGGCGATGAGACGGGGCTGGGAAAAGACATGAGGCTGTTGGTCAAGCTTCATTTGCATCACCAAAACGCCCGTCGCTTGAGCACTGTCACTTTACTGTTCCCCATGCGCATGACGGAGCTGTGACAGGTCACAGTAACACTAAGGTCATGATGCCTGTGGTGTGGCCGGCTGCTGTAACATGTCGCTTAAGTCTGCGCCGACCATCACGTATCCGAGGGAAGGGTGGTAAGCTACAGTAACAGTGACGTCACGACGCCTGTGGCATGACCTGCGGCAGTGATGTGGCAGCTGTGTCTGTGGCAGTTGTTATCAGAGAAATGTGAAACTCGGCCTAACAAATTACGCTGATGGCATTACGTCAGTCACATGTTACACCGCACACACAGTTTTCTTATTGCAACATGGACCTGCAGAATGAACAGGATAGCAGACATTTCGTTGCTACAGTAACAACACAACATTCACACCATTGGTATGATGATAGCAAAGAAGCAGAGCATCGTACACTGAAGGATTTTATTTGGGAGGGAAACTCTCACTTGCCTATTCTTTGTACACTTGTGCATGCTTTGCATACTTTGTACAACTTGCATACACTTTGTAAACTAACTTGCGTATGCTTTGTATACTTGTAAAAACAAGTCACAAAGTTGGACCGTCCCACTTTAGAGTATACTAAGTGGCTGCAACAACAGACTGCATGCAGCAACCAACAAACCAACCAACCAAGCAACACTGGGGACCATGAGCATCACCTACACCTGACTGTTCCACCTGCAAACTGCTGCTGATTTTTCTGAAAATTCACTTGTGTTCCACCTGGAAAACTACTGCAAATAATTCTGAAAATTCACTTGTGGTCCACCTGGAAACCATCGCTAAAGATTCTGAAAAGTCACTCATGTTCCATCAGGAAACCATCGCTAAAGATTCTGAAAATTCACTCGTGTTCCACCAGGAAACCATCGCTAAAGATTCTGAAAATTCACTTGTGTTCCACCTGGAAGCTATTGCCAATAATTCAGAAAATTCACTTGTGTTCCACCTGGAAGCTATTGCCAATAATTCAGAAAATTCACTTGTGTTCCGCCTGGAAACCATCACTAATGATTCTGAAAATTCACTTGTGTTCCACCTGATAATGATTCTATAAAATTCACAAGCCTGTTTCATCCAGAAACCACTGTTAATGACTGAATATTCATTACTGTTTTAACTGGAAACAACAGCTGAAGATTCTGAAAATTCACCACTATTCCAACAAGAAATAACTGCCAGTGATAATAAAATGTCCATACCATTCCAACAGGAAATAACTGCTGATGATTCTGAAAATTCACTACTGTTGAAATTAGATTAGAAATAACTGATAATGATTCTGAAAATTCACTCTTGTTCTAACTGGAAACTACTGCTAAATGATTCTAAAAATTCACGACTGTTCCAAGAGGAAAAATAACCGATAATGATTCTGAACACTTATTATGGCTCCAACAAGGAAACAACTACTCATAAATCTAACAATTCACCAATCTTACACCAGGAAACAACTGCTAATAACTTTGAAACAATTGAACCCCCCCACCCCCAGCGGCACAACAAAACTAAACCGAAAACAATCTTACACTGCCTTTAGCAAAAAACACCCAAAAAAACTGACACGCATTTCACGTTCAGAATGGGTGTACCTGTAAAATACATCACCCATTTTTGGCCAACAAATTCCAAGGCTTGCATACGCCCTCTTACTTACTTATTTTGTGCTCCGCCGGATATAAGTTATTACTGACCGGACATAGCGACTTGTGGATGTAACATCGTGGCGGTGACACCATTAGCTCGGCGCTTCTTCGCACACACTACCACCACCGCACCGCTGCACCGCGCGCCTCAACGCATGCACCATGATATGACTTGATGAGACTGGGGAGAGATAGGTCTAGGTCTAACACAAACACAATCACCATCCTGCTCCGTGTGAGCTGGAACCTGGAAGAGTTGCCGGCGACGAGTTCTACTGCGTCTACCCTTAGTTAGCACAGGACCACGGATCCAATCAGTCAGGAACACCAACGTCGTGTTCTATATCGGAAATGCTGCCCACGGACGAAGTGGATAAATTTAACCTGGGGGAGGACGCCGTCAACCCTGACAAACCTATGGCACGCTCCGCATCAGCCGAGCCGGTCTCCGCATCGGCCGAGCCCGGCTCCACTCCGGCTGAGCCGGTCTCTGCACCAGCCACGCTGGTCTCGAGTTCTACCGTGCTGCTCCTGGCCTCTGGGGAACCAGAATCTGCGCTGGCTGAGGAGATGTCTGTATCTGGGGACAGAGTCTGCGGTTTGGCTGGGTGAGTCTTTGGCTGGAAGTCGCAGGATAGGAGGAGATCCCTGAGTTTGGAGGCGGCTTTGTCCACGGAATCGACGCAGAGGCGGATGCGCTCACGGTGTCTTGAGTTGCTGAGGTCGTAGACGAGATCACGGATTGCTTTACACATCTGAATGCTGGCCGACACTATACTCATGGTCATGCCTGTAACAAGCAGAAAGCAAAGAATGCTATAGTCATGTCCATGCCTGTAAGTGTAACAAGCAGAAAGCAAGGAATGCCTTAAATGTAACAAGCAGAATGGTCACTGCTGTAACAAGTAGAAAGTGTAACACTATCAAGCAGAAGCAAGGACTGCTATCGTCATCTCCATGCCTGTAAGTGTAACAAGCATAAAGCAAGGAATGCTATAGTTATCTCCATGCCTGTAAGTGTAACAAGCATAAAGCAAGGACTGCTATAGTTATCTCCATGCCTGTAAGTGTAACAAGCATAAAGCAAGGAATGCTATAGTTATCTCCATGCCTGTAAGTGTAACAAGCAAAAGCAAGGAACTGCTATAGTCATCTCCATGCCTGTAAGTGTAACAAGCAGAAGCAAGGAATGCTACAGTCATCTCCATGCCTGTAAGTGTAACAAGCAGAAGCAAGGAATGCTAAAGTCACCTCCATGCCTGTAAGTGTATGCCTATGGTCATCATCATGCCTGTGACAAGTAGAAAGCAAGGAACTTTACAGTCACCACTGTGCCTGTAACAAGTGGAAAGCAAGGACTTCTACTGTCACCGCCATGCCTGTAAGTGTAACAAGTAGAATTACTAGAAAGCAAGGAACTCTACAGATACCACCATGCCTGTAACAACTGGAAAGCAAGGAACTCTACAGTCAGCACCATGCCTGTAACAAGCACAAAGCAAGGAATTCTAGTCACCGCCATGCCTGAAGAAAGCAAGGAAGTCTACGGTCACTGCTGTAACAAGTAGAAAGCAAGGAACTCTACAGTCACCGCCATGCCTGTAACAAGTAGAATGCAAGGAACTCTACAGTCACCGCCATGCCTGTAACAAGTAGAATGCAAGGAACTCTACAGTCACCGCCATGCCTGTAACAAGTAGAAAGCAAGGAACTCTACAGTCACCGCCATGCCTGTAACAAGTAAAAGCAAGGAACTCTACAGTCACCGCCATGCCTGTAACAAGTAGAAAGCAAGGAACTCTACAGTCACCGCCATGCCTGTAACAAGTAAAGCAAGGAACTCTACAGTCACCGCCATGCCTGTAACAAGTGGAAAGCAAGGAACTCTACAGTCACCGCCATGCCTGTAACAAGTAGAAAGCAAGGAACTCTACAGTCACCGCCATGCCTGTAACAAGTAGAAAGCAAGGAATTCTACAGTCACCACGTCTGTAACAAGTAAAAAGCAAGGAATTCTAGTCACCACCATGCCTGTAACAAGTGGAAAGCAAAGAACTCTACAGTCACCACCAAGCCTGTAGAAAGCAAGGAACTCTACAGTCACCACCATGCCTGTAGAAAGCGAGGAACACTACAGTCACCACCATGCCTGTAGAAAGCAAGGAACTCTACAGTCACCGCCATGCCTGTAGAAAGCATAGAACTCTACAGTCACCGCCATGCCTGTAGAAAGCAAGGAACTCTACAGTCACCGCCATGCCTGTAACAAGTAAGTAAAAAGCAAGGAAGACCATGCTCATCGTCCTGCCTGAAAATGAAACTAACAGCAGAAAGCGCAGAACAGTCATCACGGCACACTGTCTGCAAGCGAACAAAAGATGACAAAGAAAAGGTGATTTAACATAAAATCAGGTCTTGCATCTTTATATTTCTCTATACTAAACCAGATGTCAATAAGAATAGAGCTAACTTTTTTTTTTAAATACTTTAAATACGTTTTTGGTTGTTTTGGTTGTCTCCAGAAGACAAGTCCTTCCTGAACTGTCCCCCTGGTTGGGGTAGAAACAGTACCCCCAGCATGAGGAAAGAGAGGCAGCGCTCCCTCCAAACCCCTTATCTGTGTATTTTACCAGAGCCTCCGCTAGACTGTTGAGACTATCGGTACGCGGTACTGGCAGTAAAAAATGCACACAGAACACTAAGTTTCACTTTCAGCCGGTGCGTGGTACCAGTGACTTTATTTTTTAACAGTTCAAAGGGAGCATTTACCTGTAAAAACCAGCATATGCCAGTCTAGTGGAGGCTTTGTTTACACACTAGGACCTCAAATGCACCCTTTAGACTTGCACCCTGTGCACAGAAATTTAGTTACGCTTTAAAACCTGTGTAAAGTGGTGAAAACACCCTTTAAAATCTGTCTAGCTGGTGATGATGACCACAGATTTTTCACTGAAATAATTAACCCCTTCACTGCCATTTCACTTGAAAACAACCAATAAAAGTAAAAAAATTGACATCCCTAAGCCTTTGTGTTTTCTTTTACGCAATAGCATGTGAAAGGGTTTTCATCAAAACAAGCAATACTGAAATTAGATTTGCTATAGGACCAGAAAATATACTGTTAGGAGGCATGTGTGTGTGCAATTTTCAGCCTGGAAATTTTACAGGCTGTGTCAGTGAAGGCGTTAAGCAATCCAGTGTAAACAATGAAGCATATTTTTCAAGCTGGCTGCAGTTGAAAATACAGCAAGCTCAAGCACAGTGTCAAATCTGCTATGAATCGGTGACTAAAATGTCTTCTCACTTTTCATTGGCTGTTGACTTTCACTTTATCCAATAACATGAGCTGTAAGAGAATACGAATGTTGTGTGCGTGTTTATTGCGGTGGCGCTGAAAGCAAGTCTAATCGGCACGCCAAACCGAAAGTGAAAGCACCCTGAAGATTCAGCCGATGAGTTTACTCAACTAGCCAACCCAGATTCAGCTGGCCTACAGCAAACAATAAGCTGCACTGTGTTTAGGAATGCACAGCTAAGCGAGTTTGACTTAGCTGTTCTATGACAAGGACAGCCAAACAACAAAGTGCTGTTCATGAAATTTAGTTATTCTCCAGAAATCAGGCTTATGAAAAACAGAACAGCTCTAAAGAAATGTACTCACCTATACGATGACACATAAAGAAAATTAAAAACACAGGAGCTTTCGACACATGGTCTTCGTCTGGTGTAGAAGAGAGATATAAAATAATAAAAGAAGAAGGAAGTAAAGAAGAAGATAGACAAGGAGTTGAAGTAATGTGAACTTTGTTTTACTTCAACTTCTTGTCTATCTTCTTCTTTACTTCCTTCTTCTTTTATTATTTTATATATATCTCTTCTACACCAGATGAAGACCATGTGTCGAAAGCGCTTGTGTTTTTAATCGTTCTTTATGTGTCGTCGTATAGGTAAGTGCATTTCTCTAGAGCTGTTCTATTTTGTCAACCTCACCAGCAGATGTTCACTCATTCCTTACGAAAAACACGTTTGGACAGGGCTGAGTGAACTTTCAGCATTCAGTGCAGTTTTGAAAGAGTTGATGTAAGAAGCATGCCTGATATTGTGCGTGAGTTTGTTCCAGGCTGTAAGACCTTTACATGCAAAATAACGTTGGCCAGAATGCTTTGTTTTGGCAAAACAGTATTCGAAACAGACAAGGCATGGAAAAACATCTTGTGTTTTAGAGAAAGAAAGAGCCTTGCCTAGAACAGACTTGTGGGCTTCGGTGGCCTTGTCGGAGAGCTTGGCTGGCATCCCGACAAACTCTTCCTCCGAAGCGAAGGTGACGAGAGCGCTGCTGGCAGCCACCACAGGGTCACAAAAGGCGATGATCCGCCGCAGGTGGTCGACGCTGGGGCTGGACTTGAAGCGCTTGACGCTGGAGATGAGGCAGCTGGTGGTGGAGGTGATGCTCTTGATGCACAGCTTGAACTGGTTCTGGTCCTCCACCTCCCGCGCGTGCTCGCTGGCGTGCCGGCACACCTCCGTCATGGCCGACAGGGCCCGCGAGATGGTGGAGCACAGCTCCACCAGCAGGTGGGGGTCCAGGTCATCCACGCACGATCGTTTCAAGCGCGAGCAGCAGAACTTGAGGTCCAGCTTGGCCTGGTGCAGCTTGTACTTGTTCACCACGCCCAGGGCGGACACGTGCGAGTGCTGGAAGCTGACAGCCATGATGTAGCCGATGTGGGCACTCAGCTCCGTCAGCCCCACCACCAGCGCTCCCATCTCCTGCAGTCGTTGGCCGAAGGACTTCCACTGCACAGCGCCCGCATGGACCTGTGAGGAAATGTCCCGGGACACGATGAGGATGTGGTTGAGCTTGTCGATGACCTTGTCGCGGTAGTGGACGAACGTCTCCTTGGACAGCTCCAGGTCAGCCTGGGAGGTGAAGACAGGACGGGCTTCGCAGGAGAGGAGCAGTAGCTCGCCCACCGCCAGCATCTTGGAGTGACACTCCTCGCACAGCATGACCACGTCACGGCCATTGTGCCGACTCATCACCACCGCCAGCTGCACCACCATCAAGGGAAGCTACTCTCCGGACGACAATCTGGAAGGGCAAATTTATACAGGGTGATGGACTGTGGAATGGTTAAATAACAATACATCATTACATGTCTTTATAACACCCACATCCATTGCCCAGTGAAGATCATTTCTCTCTCTCTTCCCTTGACGCTTTAACTGTAAACTTTACATGCGAAACTGAAAGTGGTCACTTATGATTAATTCCTGGTTCAGAGACCACCAGGTTTCCTAAAAATTTAAAATCGAATGTTCCACGAACCACTTAGGCACTTTCATCACCTTATAGATGTCACACAGGTTTGAAAACTGCCTGTCGCAATCGCTAATTGATTTGCAATGCCCACTCAGACAGGAGTCCCAAGATGGTAACATCAAGACATGATCAAGTTGTTATGCAGCCCCAGCACCCAGGAACTGTGTCGGCATACATGTGTGTCTGTGAACATATCCTGTAAATCTAAATGTCATGCCTCCTTCAGTCATTGTGTAAAAATGTTTGAAAGCAATGAAAATGTGTGTTAATTAGCATGTACGCCATGCACCCATGCCCAAGCCATGCTTGTGGGTCCACATGTATGCGTTTACCCCCCCCTTCCCCTCCCAATCCTATGTTTTGTATTGTCATACTAAATCAGTGTTCTTTTTGACCGTTTGTGTGTTTGAATCTTGTCTTAGAACATTAGTAGTCATCCTTGCTTTAGATTTCTTTGCATGTAACGGGTAAGAGATATTTTGTATAAAAGATTAAAACTGATGTTATAAGATCTTCTGTTGCTAAATCAGGCTAATTAGGCTAATTTAAGTAACATATTGATGTGTGTTCTATTGCATTTGTTGATCTGTACTGCGCTAAGAGCTCATATAATTGTTGTTGAGGCGCTATATAAAATAAATAATAATAATTATTATTATTATAATAAGTATTATTATTAAATGGACTGTTCAGAGTCATGTAGGTAAGTTAATATATATATATATATATATATATATATATATATATATATATATATATATATATATTTTTTTTTTATTTTTTTTTTATTTTTTTTTTATTTTATTTATTTTATACTTACCAATATATTGAAGATTCTGATGTTGTCTTTTGTTGTTGCTTTTGGTCTAATATCACCTTGCTGTGAACAGACACAAAATAAAACACAATTATATGACCAACAAAAAACAACAACCAAAATTCAAAGGGAAATTGTTCTGAGAGAGACACAGACTCACTGGATGACTGAAACCCAAAGGACTATACAATGTAAATAAATATAGTCACATATATAAATGATACTTGATAGCCCTTGCTTTGCTGAAACCGAAAGCCAATCTGACAGCAAAGGAAGGAAGGAAATTGGTTTTCACAGCAAAGACCAGCATCCTGTGCAGCTTCCTCTCTGTTAAATACATGGTTCATTTCACTTGCTGTTGGAATTGTATGCATATATATATATATATATATATATATAATAATATATATATATATATATTATATATATATATATATATGTACATTAAAAAAAAAATTACAAAACAGAATCTGCTGTTCAGTATTGCTGTGTTTTGTCTACTGTGATCAGAAATGGGCTATCACCATGATTTTAATCGCAACACAACCGTGCTTGTATAAATATATATATATATATATATATATATATATATATATATATATATATATATATATATATATAACAAATTGAAAAAAATAAAAAATAAAATAGAAACTGATATTAATTATTATAAATAACAACTTACTACAGACACAAACACTGAAACAACAATGTTCAATGACCGGTCAGTGAAATTAATTTACAGCTGATATACAGGTCTGACTGACTGGTGAATATTTTTCCAGCTCTGCTGATTTTAACTGGTAACTAAAATACCTGAAATTACTGGTTAACGCAAACTTGTGTGTGTGTGTATGTGTCTGTGCATTTGTGTGTGTGTGTGTGTGTGTGTGTGTGTGTGCACATGTATGTGTGTGTGTGCACATGTGTGTGTGTGTGTGTGTGTGCGTGTGTATGTGTGTGTGTGTGTGTGTGTGTGTGTATGTATGTGTGTGTGTTTACACACAGCAGGATTATATTAACATCATAACAAGCACATACACACCTTATAGTTATACAGTTGATCCTTCTGTTGTTGTTCATCACCATGTTGATAGGATCATAGGATTGGATATGAAAAGCAGAATTTGTCACCATGTGACCACATCCCTGATTTCTAAAACAAAAACAAAATATTTTTAATAATTAATGAACAGCTACATGCCTAAGATATTATAAAAACAACAACAACAGGAAAACACTTTTTTTTTAAAGGCTTAATGTATACATGTATACAGTCCTTGAAAGTTAAAATGTTCATGGTTGACTGGGAAACAATTTTGAATGATTTAGGAATAGGAATAGGAGTTCCTGATGATATCCTGATGATGTATTGACTTAACTGAGTGATAATGATAGACTGACTTACAGAAGTTTAAATCCACATTTAACACTGTCACTTCTTTCTGTGTGTGTGTGTGTGTGTGTGTGTGTGTGTGTGCGTGCGGGCGCATGCATGCATGTGCACGTGTGTGTGTGTGTGTGCATATCATGCGTGTGTGAAAACATGAAATAAATGTGAGCTATTTTGATACCAGTTTTATATACACTAATACAGTATACATACTGTTACTCTATACATACAATTTTCAATTCATTGTATTAAGAGTTATGTGCTTGAATACATAAACATTAGCATCTGAAGACATGTAACCTATGACATTGACAATAACAAAATGTGGATTGTGAGTGTGACACTTAACTATTTACCATGTAAGTTGTTACACTGATTTAAAACTATGCAACAATGTAATGAGTAAAATGATTCTGACAGTAATATATATTATATAAATATACATATTACTTATTAGTTGTGACTTCTGTTTCCACAGGATTTTGTTTTTATCACAAACAAGGCAGAAGTAAAAAAACTAAATCATGAAAAATCAACACCACTACAAACCATGTCATCACTATTATTTTTTTTAACATTTTTTTTTATGAAACTGCAACTGCACAGTAAATAATTATTGCATTAATAATATGTATAGGGAAGAATAGCAAGCTCAGTAAATGAATACAGTCCATGAGTTTAGACGATTCTGTCTCTCAATTTTGAGTCTATTTCCCTTGCCAACCTCGTCTTTTGTGCAAGTGGCTTACACTAGTTACAGATCTATACACTGGTTCTACAAGTACAATACCCGAGTATTTTTTACAATGAATGACACCCACATCACCAAACCCTACTGCCTTTATGCTGGTAGTTTACATCCTGGTCGCGCCAATCTTAAATCGAACTATCACAAGACATATGCAATGCACAAACCGCTGAGAAAATGAACGCGCTTAAGCTGTCCTAGACCAAAGAGCTGAAATTATACATCGGACAAATCACCAGCAAAAACAAAACAAAACAAAACCACAAAAAAACGCAATAACTGTCTGTGCATAATAGTTACCACCAATATGTTTTGACGGTGATGATGACAAGCATTGGGACGTGATGACCTGAAATTGCATTGAGGTCAAAACTCCGCCTGATGAAGACAACGCCCATTATAGGGTACGAAAAGCTGTGTAACCTCTCTCAGCTCAGCTGCTGAAACTACACACAGGCAACACGCTTTTGAGGCGTAGCACCGCATACAAACAGAAAATCCTTCCGCTATCTTTTTGACACTTTCCTTGCAATACTGATTAGATGATATCATTTCCACTGAAAAAATATTTGGGAACATATCTTCGATGACCTTCTTCCGCAGATTATGGGTGATAAAGTCAAGGCTCGTTGGGCAGCAGATCGAACTACATTTTACTACGTCACTGACTTCCGGCTTACCGCCAAGTGGGTTTCATCCGACTGTTTGAACAAAGACACTGTTCGGCGCTTGTTTGATATTTTTGTGGCTGTTTGGACCTTTCAAACTGGCTCAAAACACGTGAGTAGAATCCATAATTTTTGACTGAATTATATTTTCGGTTTCTTTACGAGCGGAAGTGGCTGAATATTTGCGTTTTCCGTTTTAGACACATGCCACTTCCGTTCATGTGCATCGAAAATATGGCGGCTTCGTTCTTCCTGTTTTCATTTCGTTTGTTTTCGTTCACAACGTGAAGCCTTTGTGCACTGTTCAACGTATTAGTGTTTCACATCTTCAGGAGCTAATTCCGTGGGAGTTGGAAGGAACATTTTACAAGCGGTCTTGTCAGTTCACTCACGAAACCTGGTACTCTAGGTCTACTTGGTGGGATTCTCCTGAAAAGCAGACCGAGCGAGCCACGAAAAATGTGTGTATTTGTTGAGACGGTTTATCTTGACTCTTGTTTTTGAATAAATTGGGGAGCAGTACCCAGTTCCTGGTACGTAATTTAGAGTGTAACTTGCAAATATGTAGGATGACGCCTTAAGCGTAAAAACTAAAATACGGAAAATGGTTTTAATACTGTACAGTCACGTAACTAACATTGATCATTGTGTAACAGTGTATGCTTGTTGTGTTGTTACATGTAGTGAGGGGTGGCTAAATGAGTTTATGAGTGCTTTTCAGATTGAAAGCAGACTGTTGTTCAGTTGCACTGCAGGCTGCCACCATTTTAGTGATGGGAGAAATCACAAGGTTGCTTTATAAATTATATTCAAGTAAAAGTCCAAGGTTTTTAAGTATGCAAAATGACCATCGAAATGATTGACAAATGAGTCACTAGTTTCAGATTTAATAAAAATAAATAAATATATATATATTTTTAATTGGGTTTTTAATCGATTTTATTTTCTGTAGGCTGGCCGAGACTACAGTCTCGGGTTCTCCATCAGTCACGTGACTTTCCCGGAAGTGATGTCAGTCTGTGGAGTCAGTGCGGTTGCCGTCTTAGATTCTTCAGTAAACTGTGTATGCGTGTGGTCGACAAAAAAGATAACTGTGCCGGCCTACTGTGTTGCCGCGAACTGTAACAATTCGCAGACGACTCCAGGTATAACAATGCACGAGCTTCCGCGCAAGTCGACCTGCAGTGAGGCGAAAGTGGATTAAATTTATACAATTCAAACGAGCTGACTTTCTTGCTGCGCCGCATCACACCCATTTGTGTAGCGAGCACTTCAGTGAGTGTGATTTTGCAAACCCCATGGAATACCGCATGGGGTTTGCTGCGAAGCTGACACGATGTTCTGGTACTCTTTCAAAATCCTGCCTGACAGGCTCAGACTGATACGGCTGTATCCTTGTGGGTCTCTCAGGCAAAGTATCAGTTTCGTCTTTGGAGCTCGAGTTGGCCATTTTACAGCGACTCCCCAGAGTGACATAGTAGGCGTATGGTCACGTGATTTGGGCATCATTGCGACGCTTTCTGTATGACAGAAAATGCCTTTTTTTCATGCATTTATAACCCCCAGATCACATCATCATCGTTCTCAGCGAGCTTTAACGGAAATTGTTTCAAAAATCACCCCTAACCTTGGACTTGTCCTTTCAGTGATCGTTCTAGACATTAAAACGACAACATGAACAAGAACAACAAAAAACACTTTGAAAACAGGATCAAAGTAAGGAAGTTTGAAAACAGGATCAAAAAGTAAGGAAGTTTGAAAACAGGATCAAAGTAAGGAAGTTGGTGTTTTACACCCAGTCAACTGGTACGGTTATATCGGGGTGAAAAAACAGGATCAAAAGCAACAATAATCTTCAGCTGACTTTCAGTTTCATACAGAGCGATAAAATGCTTTATATAAAAAAAAGAATTTAAGTCAGTTTGTGTTGAAATGCTCAACTTCAAAAATGCCAAGCATGGATAAAACTCTGGACATAACAGTTGCAACATGTGTCACTGTCAGTCTAACAGTTCTAAACCAAGCATACATTAAACCAGGTGTGCATGCCAGAAGGTTTTGCCACAGTTGACGCACACACTAAGATTGTAAGACATTCCCACAGTGCTGCTGAAGAACTGCTGAGAGAAAAGAGTTAAAAAACAACAACAACAACAAAAACCACTTTGCATTGGTATTTTATTGATGCTGTTGGCAGAACAGTTGCAATGCAAAATTTTGGACATGACCATGGGCAACTGAATTTGAGGAAATCAAACACAGAATAAAACTAAGAAAAAGTGAAGATAATTTTAATTCAGCACACTTGCATACATGGGGTTGTTCCCTAAGCATGCAGAAAATAAACCATGTAATATTTACAGTTAGCCAGTGTACAGTACAATACAACGCAATACAATACAGTAATACTTTATTAATCCGTAAAAAGAAAATTCAGTTGTCTGCCTTTGAGTCTTTGGCAAATAATAACAAGTACATAAAAATGTAATGAAATACTATACAATTTTACTCGCTTTGAATAAAATAAAAAACTTAGTAAAATCAAGTGAATAAACAGTAAGAGAAAATACTGTTGCAATCACAATGACAGTGGTGTAGTTAGAGTATTCAAGTTTCTTGTCCAGTGTTGCGACTGTTATAATGGCAATTTGCAAGAATTCTTTTGGGCAGAATTAATAACTGGGGGATTAAATAATAATTTTAACATTCTGTTATCTGTATGTGAAGAAGGACATATTTCCTTCTTATTTTAACAGGTTTTGTTTGAAAGCATTGCTTGTGAATGTGATTAATGCTGTGGCATTGATTTTATAACTCCTTTGAGTTTGTTAATGTTAAAAATCTAGCACATTTTCAGAGGTCTTTTTCATTAAATAATAATAATAATAATAATGACTCTTATATAGCGCCCAAGTGGGTATAATTTCTGAGAACCACCCAGTGGTGATTGTGTCTACTGCTGATGATTTTTTTTTTTTTTTTTAATGTCAATTCAGTTAGGTTTAAAGAGAAAGTGTGTTTGTTACAATGTTAGAAAATAGAATGTTACACTTACAGTTGCCCTTTTTTACAGGTGTATAAATTATACTATAATAAAGGATGGTCAGCATCTAATTTTAAACTAGTGAACACAAAATAGGCTGTCATTTTGCAGGATTACTGTGGCGGCAGCACCGCCCAAGCTGACAAGTGTCCAGGTGCTGGCGCCCTCTACAGGCATGTCCTTGGTCGACCTGGGCAAGCGCCTCCTGGAGGCGGCCAAGCGAGGGGAGACGGACACAGTACGAGGACTCATGTCCAACGGAGCTCCTTTCACGACAGACTGGGTCAGTCTCACAGCTGGTCTTCTTGGCTGTGTGCATTCTACAGTGCTTGTGTGTTGTCGTGAAGTGCACTGTCAATTGTATTGTATTCACAATGCTGATGCAATGGTAGTGCTCAGCATTGAAGTTGACCCCAGTTGAAAAATCTGGTTTGAGGTCATTGAACTATTTCGGTTTTAGGACCCAGACCCCTGAGTCCAGACGCCTTAATTACTTTGTTTTTAGAGGTGGGATTTTGTCTGTAATTCCGTCCCATGTTTATGTTATTGTTGAGCCCATCGAGAGCACACATATATCACATTGTTTCACTCACACACACACACACACACACACACACACATACACACACACATTAACAATCTTACTAGGTTTCTTAAAACTGCACCTTATAGTTATAGTATAAACAATGTGTATGGGTCGATCACTTTTGTGTACATGTTAACAGTGCAAAGTAGCGGTCTGACCCCCCTCCACATGCCTATAAAAAATGCATATGTGGCAAATGCATAAAAATATGCATAATTGATTAATTCCCATAATACATACATGTATGCGTTAACACAATCTCTGAATCTAACACAAATACACACGCATGCATTCACACCTGCGCTCGCCCACACACACAGACACACACACAGAGTAACAGTAGTACCGACTTAGTAACATGCACGCACACACACAAAAACAACAACATGTATTCATACAGAAACATACTCTAACAGTAACATTACTAACACCCAAATTAACACACAGACGCACAGGTGGAGGAGAGTAATGTGAGTGCGTGTTCTGAGCTGTGGCTGTGTGTTGTGTCGTGATGGCAGCAGGGTACCTCCCCCTTGCACACACACACACAAACACGTATTCATACAGAAACACACTCAAACACCCAAAACACATGTTCATGCAGAAATACACTCTAACACCCAAAACACGTGTTCATACAGAAACACACTAACACCCAAAACACTTGTTCATACAGAAACACACTCTAACACCCAAAACACGTGTTCATACAGAAACACACTCTAACACCCAAAACACGTGTTCATACAGAAACACACTGGGGAGGGGAGTGGTGTGTGTGTGTGTGTGTGTGTTCTGAGTGGAGGGGAGTGGTGTGTGTGTGTTCTGAGTGGAGGGGAGTGATGTGTGTTCTGAGTGGAGGGGAGTGATGTGTGTTCTGAGTGGGAGGGAGTGATGTGTGTGTTCTGAGTGGAGGGGAGTGATGTGTGTGTGTTCTGAGTGGAGGGGAGTGGTGTGTTGTTCTGAGTGGAGGGGAGTGGTGTGTGTGTTTCTGGAGTGGAGGGGAGTGGTGTGTGTGTGTTCTGAGTGGAGGGGAGTGGTGTGTGTTGTTCTGAGTGGAGGGGATGTGTGTGTGTGGGTTCTGAGTGGAGGGGAGTGGTGTGTGTGTGGGGTGTTGTGTTCTGAGTGGAGGGGAGTGGTGTGTGTGTGTGTTCTGAGTGGAGGGAGTGGTGGTGTGTGTTCTGAGTGGAGGGGAGTGGTGTGTGTGTTCTGAGGTGGGAGGGAGGAGTGGTGTGTTCTGAGTGGAGGGGAGTGGGTGTGTTGTTCTGAGTGGAGGGGGTGGTAGTGGTGGTGTTCTGAGTGGAGGGGAGTGTGTGTGTGTGTGTTCTGAGGTGGAGGGGGTGTTGAGTGGGGTGTGTGTGTGTTCTGAGTGAGGGAGGTGGTAGTGAGTGGTGGTGTGTGTTCTGAGTGGAGGGGAGTGGTGTGTGTGTGTGTTCTGAGTGGAGGGGAGTGGTGTGTGTTTGAGTGGAGGGGAGTGTGTGGTTTGTGTGTTGTTCTGAGTGGAGGGGAGTGGTGTGTGTGTGTTCTGAGTGGAGGGGAGTGTGTGTGTGTTCTGAGTGGAGGGGAGTGGGTGTGTGTGTTCTGAGTGGAGGGGAGTGGTGTGTGTGTTCTGAGTGGAGGGGAGTGTTGTGTGTTCTGAGTGGAGGGGGGTGGTGTGTGTTCTGAGTGGAGGGGAGTGGTGTGTGTGTGTTCTGAGTGGAGGGGAGTGGTGATGTGTGTGTTCTGAGTGGAGGGGAGTGGTGTGTGTGTGTTCTGAGTGGAGGGGAGTGGTGTGTGTTATGAGTGGAGGGGAGTGGTGTGTGTGTTCTGAGCTGTGGCTGTATCTTGTGTCCTGACGGCAGCTGGGTACCTCCCCCCTGCACTTTGCCGCCCAGTACGGCCACCACCAGACAGCGGAGGTGTTGCTGCGTTCAGGGATCAGTCGCGATGCCCGCACCAAGGTGGACCGCACTCCACTGCACGTAGCTGCCCAGGAGGGGCACATGGACATCGTCGAGCTGCTGCTGCAGAACTCCGCTGACATCGACGCCAAAGACATGGTAGGCAGCTTCTTTGGGTTGAAACAATTTCATTCATGAAAGGCACACCAACAGACAATAACAAAATAGTATTTATAGGGGCTCATGGACATTGTCGAGCTGCTGTTGCAGAAATCTGCCGACATCGACGCCAAAGACATGGTAGGCAGCTTCTTTGGGTTGAAACAGTTTCATTAATGAAAGGCATACCAACAGACAATAACAAAATAGTATCGGGAATGTCAAGCCAGTAAACTTGTATAAGACGCGTCACTCAGCACAGCGTTTAGTTCTTTCAGGCGCTCGTTGCAAGCGGCGGAATGCTGATAAAATGTGTAATTGTAGCAGTTGTACTCAGACTTTGAGGCACCTTGCGATGCAAGTGCAGCTCGCTGACACGAACAGTGGACGTGGATGAGAAATGGGTAAGAGTGGAGCAAGATGCTGGACAGCGATACTTGGAGTGTGAACAGAACAGCACCCATTCAGTGGCGTAACCAGTTCTGGCAGAGTGGAGCAAGATGCCAGAAAGTGATACTTGGAGTGTGTAACAGAACAGGCCTTCTCTGTGATTTCAGTTGAAGATGACACCCCTGCATTGGGCGACAGAGAAGGGCCATGTGGGAATCATCGACTTGCTGGTGCGCCATGGGGCCGACCTCAACTGTGACGACAAGGTGGGTAACTGTGGGGACTTGGTAGGTAACCGTGGTAACTATGCCAACACAGAGGTCATTTGGGAAACATGGACTTTTGGGGTGTGATGTGGGGCCAGTTTCAGCTGTGACAGGAGGGAAGGTAACACTGGTCACAGAATGGTCATTTGGAGTTTGGGGACATTTTGATGCGGCCGCTATGAAGCTCTCACATGGTTGATTTTGGTTTCATTTGTTGTTTTATTAAATTTTGGAGTGGATTTATTAGGCTGTTGAAATAAAGAATGTCCCTTAGAGAGCCGGTTTGGCCTAGCAGTAAGGCGTTAGGCTGGTAGCGGAAGGACCTCGGTTCGATACCGCATCAGCCCTCCTTTCTCTTCAAAAAGGTTGTGTTTTGTGGATACGGTCTTGTGACTATCCATCACTTCCTACTGAAACATTAAAATGGCTCTCATCGCTGCCCATCTTAATGCAGAAGTCATTCTGGTGGTGACAGTGTAGCGATAAGTATATAATCTCCCTCTCCCCTCACCTCCATACCCCCTTCCCCCCCTTCTCCCCGTCCCTAATAAGCCTTGTGGTTTCTGTGGATGTTAAGCACCATGTTGACTTACTAGCATGTCCCTTTTCGTACATGTGTGTGTTCCCATTTCCTTCTAAAACATTAGTGTATTGCACACAAAATTGATGGATCATGTTCACAAATGACTGTACCTTGGTACAATGTTTAGAAAAACTAAAAACTAAAAAAATATGCAACGAATTGTCTGAAATCGCAGAAGGCAACATGGGTCTGTAACTTTTGGGCTTCTTGAAGGGGTAGAAAATATTTCCTGAAAATTTAAATGCTAAAAGTAAAACAAGTGTGCTGTTTTTTGTTCTTTTTCATGTCAGTTTGACCGCACTCCATTGGACATCGCCATGGCGAATGGCAGAACAGACATCGCTCAGATGTTGCAGCTGGCCCATCACACCGACATCGGTGGGGTCAGCGAAAGTGAAACCATCACCATAGAAACGACGGAGCCCATCATCACAGAGACTGTCACCACTTCTGCAGGTACTTTCCTACTGCTGCAGATTTATCAGGGGTTTGCACGTGATAATACTTAATAGGATTTGTGCTGAGTAATTAACCCCATTACTGCCAGTGCCACAGCCTGTAAGATTTCTGGGCTGAAAAGTGCACACACACACGCCTCCAGACGGTATATTTTATGGTCCCATAACAAATCTACTTTCAGTACTGTGCAAATTTGAAACCATTAAAGCTTTTTTGCACCCTTCGCAAAACGCACAATATTGAAAGTAGCTTTGTTGTAGGCCCATCCAGTATACTGTTTGCAGGCATGTATGTGTGCACTTTTCAGCCTGGAGATTTTACAGGCTGGGGCAGTGAAGGGGTTAATGGTTCATGCCTGTGTCCATGACCTCCGACCTTGTTCCCTGTGTGTTGCAGTGAAGACGGAGGTGTCGAGCGACTCGGAACAAAGCAGCACATCTGTCCTGGCAACGCTGGCCGCTCTGGCAGAGGCCACGGGGCCCATGAATGCTGCCAGTGAGTTGTCTGTCATCTCTGGGAGTGTTTTTTTGTGGGGGTGAGGTGCGGAGGACTGAGCCTTGAATTTTGCTGTGTAGTCTGTGTTTGTTGTGTTTTTGTGCATTGTTTGGGGGGTGTTGGAGGGGGGGGGATGGCTGAGCGCATGAATGTTGCCAGTGAGTAGTCTGTCGTCTCTGGGTTGTTTTTTTTTTGGGGGGAGGGGAGGGGACGAGCTGAATTTAGCTAGAGTCTGTGATTTGGTTGTGCATTGTTGTGGGGGGGGGGGGGGGGGGGGATGGCAGGCAATGTGTTGCCAGTGAGTGGTCTGTCGTCTCTGGGTGTTTTTTTTGTGGGGGATGGGGGAGGACTAGCCTTGTTTGCATATGAGTCATGTGTTGGTATGTCATTGTTTGGGGGGGGGGGGGCGGATGGCTGAGCGCATGAATGTTGCCAGTGAGTGATCTGTCGTCTCTGGGTGTTTTTTTGTGGGGGAGGGGGGGAGGACTGAGCCCTTGAATTTTGCTGGTGAGTCTGTGTCATTGGGGGGGGGGGGTGCTTTGGCGTGGTGGCGGGGGGGGGGAGGGGGTGGCTGAATTTTGCTTGTGAGTTTGTTTGTTTGCTTGTGGGAGGGGGTGGTATGTGGGGGGGGGTGGGGAGGGAGGTAATGTGGTCTCCAGGCTCTTACGAGATGGGGAGCCATAAATAATCCATTATTATTATTATTATTACTATAAGGCCGTTTGGAAAGGGTCCCATCAGAACATGGGTCTGCTGTCTGGTTTGCAGACACAACGTCGGCGGAGGCGGTGAACTGGCTGGAGAGCCAAGGCATCACCATGATATCGGCCACAGCTGATGGAGGTCTCATCACCTCCGCTGTGGAGAGTGGACAGACCATCACACTGACTGGTCAGCAAAAAGTGGCACGCAGGGTGTCATCTCCTCTCTCTGACACACACTGCACATGCACACCAGCACATTCACGACATCCACACACACACACATTCATTTCCTTTGCACACACGCACACAGCACGCATACACACAACTTGATCAGTCTTGCTCACATGCGTTATGTGCACACACACTCATTCTCTCTCATACTCCTCTATCTCTTTGCCCCCCTACCCCATATCTCCTCTCCGCCAATATAACAACCTGGTTGACTGGGCATAAACAGTTTCTCTCACTCACACACACACTGGGGCACACCCACACCCACCCACACACACTCACACACATGCACACACACACAAACACACACACACACACACACACGCACACAATTTTCTCTTTCTGTCTCACAATGCACACTCTTAGCAGACTTTTAACTGAGTCAAGAGCGAGCGTATTTTCTGGCTGCATGGTTACATGGGCCACTGCGGATGAATGCTGCTCTCTCATCACACTGGGACATCCCTGAAACTTTGAGACCTCTTCTGCAGTGGCAGTGGGAGTGTGTGACGTTGCATGTTTGTGTGTTTGCAGAGGCAGGGAAAATTGCGTTGAACTACATTCGGCAAGACGCACTGGGCGACTCCTCGCACGAAGAGGCGGGGCTGGAGACAGTGGTTGGGGATGATGGACAGGTGAGCTGGAAAAGTCATGATGGAATAACATTTGTATAAGACAAAGGGGGGTAGTCATTGTTTGACCCATTCATGATGTTTGACCCAGTCATGATTTAGCTGTTTGGATCACACGCACACTCAAACTCTTGCATACACAGGTACACACACACACACACACATGTACATGCGTGCGTACACACGGACATAGGCATAGACTTTCGGTTTAATTGTTGCTTTACGTCCACAGAGGTCATAAGGACTGTTAGGGATGGGAGCCTCAGGACGGCCACTTCGACTTTCGCACCACTCCTGAGCTCAGCTCAAGTTCAGTGTTGCTTTACGTCCACACAGACCATAAGGACTATTAGGGACAGGGGAACCCAGGGCGGTCACCTCGACTTTCATACAGTGTTGCTTCACGTCCCCCACACAGAACCATAAGGACTATTAGGGACAGGGGAACCCAGGGCGGTCACCTCGACTTTCATGGAGTCAAGTTCAGTGTTTGCTTCACGTCCACACAGACACCATAACGGGGAGCCTATTCAGGGGAACCCAGGGCGGTCACCTCGACTTTCATACAGTGTTGCTTCACGTCCACACAGACCATAAGGACTATTAGGGACAGGGGAACCCAGGGCGGTCACCTCGACTTTCATACAGTGTTGCTTTACGTCCACACAGACCATAAGGACTATTAGGGACAGGGGAGCCCAGGGCGGCCACTTCGACTTTCATACAGTGTTGCTTCACGTCCACACAGACCATAAGGGACGGGGAGCCCAGGGCGGCCACTTCAACTTTCATACAGTGTTGCTTCACGTCCACACAGACCATAAGGACTATTAGGGACAGGAAGCCCTGGACGGCCACTTCGACTTTCATACAGTGTTGCTTTACGTCCACACAGACCATAAGGGACGGGGAGCCCAGGACGGCCACCTCGACTTTCATACAGTGTTGCTTTTCGTCCACACAGACCATAAGGACTGTTAAGGACGGGGAGCCCAGGACGGCCACCTCGACTTTCACACAGCTCCTGAGCTCTGGGGCGTGGACTCGTCATCTTCCTCTTTTCCTTCTTAAGCCACGATGCCAGCATTGGTCCGATTTCTGCTTTGGGATTCAAGCAGGAAATATAATTTTGTGTCGCAGAAGGTGATCACCATCGTGGCCAATCAGAACACGGAAGAGTTGACGGAGGAAGGGCCGGTTCTGGTCACAGTGGCGGAGGACGGCACAGAACTGCCTGTGGAAACGCAGATGGTGGGAGAGGCTGAGGGAGGAGGTGTGTATTTAATAATGATAAACAAAACCAGGATTTCTCAAGCACCCGTCTACCGCACAAGGTGGGAGCGCAGGGCGCTTTACAGTAACACTAACGAACACACACACATGTGGTTGGGGGGGGGGGGGGGGGGTAGAGGTAGACAGGGCTGTGAAAAAACAAAATCTGTTGTGAGGGGGTTAATTTGAAGCTGGAACAACTCGGCCAACAGGGCTGTGGACATTTCTGTTGTTGTGAAGGGGTTATTTTGAAGTGGGAACAACTCGGCTGTAAACAACCAATTATTTGGTACAGCAGTTGACAAATTGTTGATGGATGGATTAAAAAGAAAATTAAATCTGAAACAGAATGACTGCTAGGAACAAGATAAGTCTTTTTCTTTCATTTTTCGTTGTTTTTAACCATTTATCTGTTAAGTGTCGTTTTGTGGTTTGATAAAAGGAATTTCCCTGAAAATTTGCCTCCTGTGTGTCCGTGTTAAGTAAGCGTTCGTTTGAACCTTTTTGTGGATGGATGAATTAGCTTATCAGTGGATGGATGCTTGCTTGCTTGGCTAATGTACCCATGAACTTGGCATACTTTGTTTCAGTGATCACAGATGTTTGCTGTTGGTTGACTGACTGTTCATATGGCACACACTGTTTCAGTGACTGTTCAGGCTGCTTGCTGTGTTTCAGTGACTGTTCATGCTGCACACAGTTTCAGTGACTGTTCAGGCTGCATGCAGTGTTTCAGTGACTGTTCATGCTGCACACAGTTTCAGTGACTGTTCAGGCTGCATGCAGTGTTTCAGTGACTGTTCATGCTGCACACAGTTTCAGTGACTGTTCAGGCTGCATGCAGTGTTTCAGTGACTGTTCAGGCTGCATGCAGTGTTTCAGTGACTGTTCAGGCTGCTTGCTGTTTCAGTGACTGTTCATGCTGCACACTGTTTCAGTGACTGTTCATGCTGCACACTGTTTCAGTGACTGTTCATGCTACACTGTTTCAGTGACTGTTCATGCCGCACACAGTTTCAGTGATTGTTCATGCTACACATTGTTTCAGTAACTGTTCATGCTGCACGGTTTCAGTGATTGTTCATGCGCACAATGTTTCAGTGACTGTTCATGCTGCACAGTTTCAGTGATTGTTCATGCTGCACATTGTTTCAGTGACTGTTCATGCTGCACAGTTTCAGTGATTGTTCATGCTGCACAGTTTCAGTGATTGTTCATGCGGCACAATGTTTTCAGTAACTGTTCATGCTGCACTCTGTGTCTCAGTGATCACGGAGGTGGGTCCAGACATACACCAGACATTGGAAGGGACCGGAACTCTGGTCATTGAGGAAGGGGACGGCACCACCATCACCGTCACCCAGGCAGCTGACGATGACAACGAGGTGAGAGCCACTGCAGGTTTTTCTGTGCCCATTTCAGTCATTGGTAGGGAAAATCTAGCAGTCATAAGTGTGGAAAATGAAACCTGTCCGTCACAAGCAGAGAAAACCTAGCTGTTGGGACACTACATTGTGTACCTGACCAGGACAGTACATCGTGTTCCTGACCAGGACAGTAACGTGTTGTGTACCTGACCTGGACAGTACATTGTGTTCCTGACCAGGACAATAACACGTGTACCTGACCTGGATAGTAACATGTTCTGTGCCTCACCAGGACAATACAGTGTGTTCCTGACCAGGACAGTATGTTTTCTACATGACCTGCATACCTGACCAGGACAGTACATTGTGTACCTGACCAGGGCGATAGCGTTTTTGTACATGACATGTGTACCTGACCAGGACAGTACGTTGTGTTTTTGACCAGGACAATAACATGCTGTGTACCTCACCAGGACAGTACATTGTATACCAGACCAGAACAATACATTGTGTTCCTGACCAGAGCAGTAACATGTTCTGTGTCCAACAGGACAGTACATTGTATCCCAGGCCAGTACATTTTGTACCGGACTTGTGTACCTGACCAGGACAATAACATGTTCTGTGCCTCACCAGGACAGTAAACTGTGTACCTGACCAGGACAATAACACATTCTGTGCTTCACCAGGACAGTAAACTGTGGACCTGACCAGGACAGTAACATGGTCTGTGCCTCACCAGGACAATAAACTGTGCCTCACCAGGACAATAACACGTTCTGTGCCTCACCAGGACAATAAACTGTGTACCTGACCAGGACAGTAACATGGTCTGTGCCTCACCAGGACAATAAACTGTGTACCTGACCAGGACAGTAACATGGTCTGTGCCTCACCAGGACAATAAACTGGAAACCTGACCAGGACAATAACACATTCTGTGCCTCACCAGGACAGTAAACTGTACCTGACCAGGACAGTAACATTCTGTGCCTCACCAGGACAATAAACTGTGTACCTGACCAGGACAGTAACATGGTCTGTGCCTCACCAGGACAGTAAAGTGTGTACCTGACCAGGACAAAAAACTGGAAACCTGACCAGGACAATAACACATTCTGTGCCTCACCAGGATGGCGTGTTGTGTGTGTCCCCAGGACGCTGACGGAGGCAATGAGAGCAACGAACTGCGGCGACAGCTGGAGGCGGTGCAGCGGCAGGCGGAGGAATACAAGCAGCAGCTGCGCGCCAAGGAGGAGGAGGCGGAGAAGTTCCGCCAGCGCCTGTCGCAGATCGAAACGGTGGCGGTGGAGGGGGAGGTGAGCGTCTCCGTCACGGTGGAGGAGGCGGAGAGCATACAGCGGCAGCTGGCGGAGTTGGGGGCGGCGGCGGCGGAGTCTGTTGACGCCACTGACAGTTGATTGGTGTGTCTGTTGTCTGTGTGGGTGTGTAAGTGTGTGTGTGTGTGTGTGGATTGCCTTGTGTGTGTTGTTTATTACTGTTGAAGTGTGAACACAACGATCAGTTGTTTAATTTTTAATTTTTTATTATAGGGAAATGTTTCACTGTGCATGAGAGTGTGTGTGCTGTGTCTGATGTGTGTGTGTGTGTGTGTGTGAGGATTGCTTCATCTGTTGTGTATTACTGTTGAAGTGTGAACACAACGATCAATGGTGTGTTTTTGTGTGCGTTTTTTTAGGAATTTCTTTTATAGGGAAACGTTTTACTGTGCGTGAGTATGTGTGGATTGCTTCACACACTGTGTATTACTGTTGAAGTATGAACACAACAATCAGTTTTTTAAAGTTTTTTTTTTATAGGGAAACGTTTCACTGTGTGAATGAAAATGTGTGTGTGTGAGTGAGTGTGTGGATTGCCTCATGTGTTGGGTATCACTGTTGAAGTCTGAACACAACAGTTTTTTTTAACAGGGAGACATTTCTCTGGGCGTTAAGTTGTGAGTGAAAGTTGATCTCTGCCGGTGGCTGTTGTATGTGGAAAACGCAGATTTGTTCATAAAAACTGTGGAGAAAAAAGCTGATCTCTTGGAACTGTTGCAACATGTGGCAGGGACAGAGCTGTTGGTGGTCAAAGCAGCTGTGTCCTTTTTTTGTTTTGTTTGAAACTTGTATGTTTTGGGCGAAATAATAGAGAGAGGGGGCAGGACTGTCTAAAAGAGAAAAGATGCAGGTTGCGTTTGTGTACTTGCTCATGGATGTATAAAACTGTGAAGACGACGTCTGTGTAATGAACTTATTAGAAAAAGGTCAACTGTCTGTTGTTTAGTTTGTGCGTGTAACCTTTGAGATACACAAGTCCGTTTTGTACACTAGTGAACATCTGTGTTGTATGTATGAATGGGTGAATGAATGAAAATGCACATACGGTGCAGAAAAACCTCCACACAAAACCTTGCGTGTTCACAACGCCAGTTCCTTGAACATTAACCCCTTCACTGCCCCAGACTGTAAAATCTCCGGGCTGAAAAGTGCACACATACAGGCCTGCAAACAGTATATCGGATGGTCCTATAACAAATCTATTTTCAATACTGTGCAGTTTGATAGAAGTCCTTTCACATGCCCATGCGAAGGGGAAAAAGTCTTTAACGATTTCAAGTTTGGTACTTTTATTGGTCGTTTTTTTAGTGATGGCACGGCAAGCATGACAGTGTAGGGGTTAACATTACAATGTTCAAGCTTGTGTAGGTCTCAACTCAAAAAGGTTTCACATGCATGATGCAACAACCATGAACACTAAAAATATTTAAAGATGGACGCACGCCCTAATAACCTGCAGCATAGAATAACTTGCAGCGTAGTGCTGCACGTGTTTTATGTATGTGGGAAAAAGTGTACCCCTTAGTGCAGTAAAGTGTTGGTCCACTTTGTGGAATAGGGAAGAAGGAAGAAAAAAAAAGGCTCTGTTCAGTGATGGTATTAAAAGAGTAGCCTCTAAAATGTACCCTTTCCAAAATGTAGAACAAATTGCAAGAATAACTTTAAGTGAAGGATTTTGCTGTAAAATAAGGCGCCACTGATTTTATATAATTATATGCAATTTAGAAAACGGGTTTTCATAATGCATGCATTCCAGCTGAGGAGGACACGCATTCAAAGATGCCACAACATGTCACGGGGAAGCTGCGTTATTTATAGGGCTTTGTGGAGGGCTTTGCACAGTCAATCCTGTACATGGCACAGTCAATCCTGTACGTGGCACAGTCAATCCTGTACGTGGCACAGTCAATCCTGTACATGGCACAGTCAATCCTGTACGTGGCACAGTCAATCCTGTACATGGCACAGTCAATCCTGTACGTGGCACAGTCAATCCTGTATATGGCACAGTCAATCCTGCGTTTTGCTTAGTCGATCTCACATTTTGCACAGCCAATCCTGCACTTTGCACAATCACATCCGTGCTTTGCACAGTAAATTCTGCATGTTGCAGAGACAATCTCACCTTTTACACAGCCAGTCCTGTACTTTGCAAACCAGTTTTATGTTTTGCACAGTAAATCCTGCTCTATGCATTGGCAATCTCACATTTTGCAGAGCCAATCTTGCACTTTGTATTATCAATCCTGTGCTTTGCACAGTCAATCCTGCACTTTGCACAGTCCATCTCATATTTTGCACGGTCACTCCTGCAGCAGTACCCACGTTTGTCTGTCTGTCTCTCCTGATATTGATATATATATCAGTCCCAAGTCCTCAAATATTACTTACAGGCAAAATACAGAGTGAAATTATGTCAAACTGATTATATGTAAAGAAATTGTTCACATTTGAAATTCACTCTGTATGCACACACACAACACACACGTGCGTGCACACAATATCCACACACACAAACACATGTTCGCACATACAAGTGGAGAGAGATGTGACCAGGCTAATTGTGGATACTGCCAATCCTGTCAATTTAAGTGATCACTAACAAACCCATTTCTTGGACACAAACTTGATGGGTTTTCCCCCCGATATTAAACTGCCCTGGTTGACTTGGCGTAAAAAAAAGAGGGGTAGTTTAGGTGACTGTGCGTAAAAAACAACAAGTTACCATCAGTGGGGTAGTTTAGGTGAATGGGTGTGGAAACTAAGTTACTATCAATGAGGTATTTTAGGTGACTGGGCGTAAAAAAAAACACAAGTTACTATGAATGGGGTAGTTTGGTGACTGGGTGTTAAAAAAAGTTACGATCAGTGGGGTAGTTTAGGTGACTGGATGTAAAAAAACCACCCCACAAGTTACTATGAATGGGGTAGTTTGGTGACTGGGTGTTAAAAAATAAGTTGCTATCAATGAGGTATTTTAGGTGACTGGGCGTAAAAAAAACCCCACAAGTTACTATGAATGACTGGGTGTTAAAAAATAAGTTCAATGAGGTATTTTAGGTGACTGGATGTGGAGAAGGAAAAAAAAAACGAGTTACTATTAATGGGATAGTTCAGGTGACTGGGTGTAAAAAAAGTTACGATCTGTGGGGTAGTTTAGGTGACTGGGTGTAAAAAAAGTTACGATCAGTGGGGTAGTTTAGGTGAGTGGGTGTGAAAACAGCACAAGTTGCTATCAATGGGGTATTTTGGGTGATCCTAACACTTGTCACCCTGTTGAAATAAACGTATCTTTATGATGCTAGTTCCTCAAGACACAGCAACTGGTAAAGAAAGCACAAAATCTGTATATATGTATAAAGCTTATTTATTATCACATTTTAGATGATTTCAGTGGAAAATAATCATTACAGTGGAAAACGGAGAACATGACTTCAATTGTGTGTACCAAACATAAATTAGAAAATCAGTATCAATGCAACTTTGACAATGACAATAAAAAAATAAAAAAAGTAACTGTACAATGCAGTAACATGGCAACAAGAACAGTCATCATTTTTGATATGATATCAACATAAACCTTTTATTTTTATGTATTATGTTTCTATCTCTTGACGAAGTGCGAATTTTTGTGCGTCAGTAAGTGATAAATGAAGAAGAGTACAGAAAACAAATTATGTGTGTGGTATCACTTGGCGGACCGAAGTTTCCGTACATTGCAAACTACAGCAACAACAAACAGCACTGTTAACACTTCCATTATGCATCTCCTTGTGGAGCGAGTAGTCCATTCCAAAAGGGCAGACCCCAGTCTTCCCCACGTGACTGGTTGCAGAAACTGAGAAAGCTACATATCCTATCTTCAGAGCGTGCCCATATGCCACTGCTTTCCAAGAGGACTACGTATGAACACTACAAAGTGACCCCCCCCCCCCCCCCCCACCCATGAAAGCCAGTCTTGTCCAATGCTACAGGCAAGACCTGTCCAACATCACAGGTAAGTGCCGCGGACTCTACAAGCAGGGCCCGTCCAACATCATATTCGCAGGTAAGCGCTGTCCAAGGCTCCAAGCAGGTCCTGTCCAGCATTACAGCCAAGTCGGCACCGGCCTGTCCATCATTACAGCCAAGTTGGCACCGGCCTGTCCAACATTACAGCTAACCAGCATTACAGCCAAGTCGGCACCGGCCTGTCCAACATTACAGTTATGTCGGCACCGGCCTCTCCAACATTACAGCTAACCAGCATTACAGCCAAGTCGGCACCGGCCTGTCCAATATTACAGCTAAGTCGGCACCGGCCTCTCCAACATTACAGCTAACCAGCATTACAGCCAAGTCGGCACCGGCCTGTCCAACATTACAGCTAAGTCGGCACCGGCCTATCCAAAATTACAGCCAAGTCGGCACCGGCCTGTCCAACATTACAGTTATGTCGGCACCGGCCTATCCAACATTACAGCTAACCAACATTACAGCCAAGTCGGCACCAACCTGTCCAACATTACAGCCAAGTCGGCACCGGCCTGTCCAACATTACAGCTAGGTCGGCACCGGCCTATCCAACATCGTAGGTAGGTCCTGTCCAACACCACAGGTAGGCCCTGTCCAAGGTAGCCCTCTCCAACACCACAGGTAGGCCCTGTCCAAGGTAGCCCTGTCCAACGCTACAGTAGGCCCTGCCTGTCCAACACTACAGGTAGGCCCTGCCCTATCACACTACAGGCAGGCCCTGTCCAACACTACAGGTAGGCCCTGCTCGATGACACTACAAGTAGGCCCTGCCTGTCCAACACTACAGGTAGGCCCTGCTCGATGACACTACAAGTAGGCCCTGCCTGTCCAACACTACAGGTAGGCCCTGTCCCGTCACACTACAGGTAGGCCCTGCCCCACCACACTACAGGTAGGTAGGCCCTGCCCCAGCACGCTACAGGTAGGCCCTGCCTGTCCAACACTGCAGGTAGGCCCTGTCTGTCCAACACTACAGGTAGGCCCTGTCCAAGGTAGCCCTGTCC
>JABMCL010000407.1:105000-108433 GCA_018857735.1 Alviniconcha marisindica
TCCGGGTAGAAGTCTGGGTGGCACTGACAGAGGCTGTCGCCGGACAGGGCGCACTCGGCGTGGTCCACACACTGACCCACAGCCGTGCAGGGCTCCTCGGCGGGCACTCGGGTGAAGCAATGACCCTCTGTCAACGTCAGGTACACAAGGGAGAGACTGATCAGTGGAATGTCACGGAGAGAGAGAGAGAGAGGAGAGGGGAGGGGAGAGAGAGAGAGAGAGAGAGAGAGAGGAGAGGAGAGGTGGGGGGTGGAGGTGGGGGGGGAGAGAGAGAGAGAGAGAGAGGAGAGAGGAGAGAGAGAGAGAAGAGAGAGGAGAGAGAGAGGAGAGACAGAGAGAGAGATGGTGTGGGGGTGGGGGGGGGGGGGGAGGGGAGAGAGAGAGAGAGACGAGAAGAGAGAGAGAGAGAGACAGAAGAGAGACGAGAGAGAAGACATAGACGACAGACCCGGGGACAGACAGACAGACAGGCAGACAGACAGACAGACAGACAGACAGACAGACAGACAGACAGACAGACAGACAGACAGAGAGTGCACTGACACTCTGTGACCGTCAGAGAGAGGGCGAATATTTCATTGCTATCTTTATTATTACTTCTAATGTAAAAGACTATTTACGAAGCGCATACGCCTAAAACGAGCCCGAAGCGCATAATACAAAACGATCGTAGGGCCAACAAAAGTGTACACAACAAAGAGGACTGTTTTCCTGACTATCATATACACGAATACACAACCATACTTCGTTCAGCGTCTTTCTCACCACTTCCAAGACACATGTACGCAGGCATTGACACTCCGCGCACACACATCCCCCACACACCACACACACACACACACACACACCAAAAACACAACACACCACACACGCAACACACGAAATTCACACTCACCACACAAACTCTCCGCACGAACCGACCCACCGCACGCACGCATGCACGCACGCACCCGCACGCAGCACGCCCCAAAAACCACACACACACACACACACACACACACACACACCTCCGCGCAAACACGCCACACACACCCCCACACGCACGCACAAACCTACACCCACTCACACACTCCGCGCAAACTCACACACACACTCCGCGCAAACGCACGCACGCACGCACGCACGCACGCACTCCGCGCAAACACACACACACACACACACACACACTCACACACACACACACACACACACACACACACACACACACACACACACACTGACCGGAAGTGTAGAATCCCGTGTTACAGAAGCAAGTTCCCCAGGCAGCCCCACCGGAGGCCGAGCACTCGGCGTTAGGTACACACTGTCCTCTCTGGGTACACGGCTTGCCCACCTCTATGTACGCTTCACACCTGGAAATACACAGCGTTAGGTACACACTGTCCTCTCTGGGTGCACGGTTTGCCCACCTCTATGTACGCTTCAACCTGGAAATACACAGCGTTAGGTACACACTGTCCTCTCTGGGTGCACGGTTTGCCCACCTCTATGTACGCTTCACACCTGGAAATACACAGTACCTATGACACAGCGTTAGGTACACACTGTCCTCTCTGGGTGCACGGTTTGCCCACCTCTATGTACGCTTCACACCTGGAAATACACAGTACCTATGACACAGCGTTAGGTACACACTGTCCTCTCTGGGTGCACGGTTTTTCCCACCTCTATGTACGCTTCACACCTGGAAATACACAGTACCTATGACACAGCGTTAGGTACACACTGTCCTCTCTGGGTGCACGGTTTGCCCACCTCTATGTACGCTTCACACTTGGAAGTACAAAAGTACCTATGACACAGCGTTAAAGGGACCACTGTCCTCTCTGGGTTTCACGGTTTTTCCCACCTCTATGTCCCCTTCACACCTGGAAGTACACAAATACCTATGACACAGCGTTTGGTACACCCTTTTCCTCTCTGGGTGGGACGGTTTGCCCCCCCTCTATGTACGCTTCACACCTTTGGGAAAAAAAACAGTACCTATGACACAGCGTTAGGTACACACTGTCCTCTCTGGGTGCACGATGCAGCCACCTCTATGGTAGCCACCTCTATGTACGCTTCACACCTGGAAATACACAGTACCTATGACACAGCGTTAGGTACACACTGTCCTCTCTGGGTGCACGGTGTACTCACCGCTATGTACGCTTCACACCTGGAAATACACAGTACATATGACACAGCGTTAGGTACACAATTGTCTTCTGTGGGTGCGCGGTTTGCCCACCTCTATGTACGCTTCACACCTGGAAAAACACAGCGTTAAGTATACACTATCCTCTCTGGGTGCACGATGATGTTTGTAGGGGTGTCCACAGGGTAACCGACTTGGGAAAAATTTGGAAAAATTTTTTCCCGTTCGGGCTCCAAGGCTTAATGTCCCTCGGGTGTCGGGGTGACACATTAGGGACAAGTTTGGGCCAATGCCGAAACATTGGTTTTAATTAGCTTTACCCCTCCCGGAAACCAGAAGGCCGTTTGGACGGACAGCCCAGGACGGCCCCTGGGGCTCTCACACAGCCCTGAATCCATGTGGGGGGTCTGTGGGGTGGGGGTTTACCCACGGCCCGGGAAAGCTTTTTAAATTGGGGGAAAAAGACACAAAAAATAAAAAAAAAAAGGGGACCCGCAACCTTTGGTTTTCACACTGTCCCTTTTTGGTGCACAAAAGAGAGAGAGAAAAGGGGGGGGGTGGAGGGGGGGGGAGACAGAGAAAGAGAGGGGGGGGGGGTGGAGGGGGGGGAGAAAGGAAAAAAAGGGGGGGGGTGGAGGGGGTTTGACAGAGAAAGAGAGGGGGGGGGGGGGGGTAAAACAAAGAAAGGGAAAAGGGGGGGGGGTTGGGGAGGGGGGGGGAAAAGGGGAAAGAGAGGGGGGGTGGGGGGGGGGGGGTAAAGGAAAAAAAGAGAGGTGTGGGGGTGGGGGGGGGGGGTGACAGAGAAAGGGGGGGGGGGAGGGGGGTGACAGAGAGAGGAGGGGGGGTGGAGGGGGGAAAAACAGAAAAGAGGGGGGGGGGGGGTGGAGGGGGGGGGGGAAGGGGGGAAAAGAGGGGGTGGGGGTGGAGGGGGGAGACAGAGAAAGAGAAGGGGGGGGTGGGGGGGGTAGGGGCAAAAAGGGGGGGTGGGGGTGGGGGGGGGTAGACAAGAAAGGGGGGGGGGGAGGGGGGAAGGGGAAAGAGAGGGGTGGGGGGGGAGGGGGGTACAGGAAAAAAAGGGGGGGAGGGGGGGTTTGGGGGGAGGAAAAGAAAAAAGGGGGTGGTGGAGAAAAGAGAAAGGGGGGGTGGGGGGTGGGGGGGGGTAGAAGAAAAAAGAAAAGGAAGGGGGGGTGGGGGGGGGTAGACAGAGAAAGGAGGGGTGGGGGAAAGGGGGAGGGGCAGGGGGGGTGGGGTGAGGGGGGTGGCAAGGGGAGGGGTGGGGTTTGGAGGGGGTTT
>JABMCL010000990.1:0-2500 GCA_018857735.1 Alviniconcha marisindica
CTCTTTTTTTTGGGGGTTTCTTTTACACATCCTGCGGCCTTTTTTATTTCTCTTACATTCTTGCTAGCTTCTTATGTGGGAGTTTCTCTTACACACCCCATGCGGGCCCGTTTATGTGGGGATTTCTCTTACATTTCCATGCTAGCTTCTTTATGTTGGTAGTTTCTCTTACACATCCTATCTGGCTTTAAAATGTGGGGATTTTTTCTCTTAAATCCCGTGCTGGCTCTTGATGTGGGGAGTTTCTCTTACATTTCCTGGAGGCTGGTGGCTGCTTTATGTCGGGATTTTCTCTTTACACATCCTGAGGGATGTGCTTACCATACCAACGGCTTACCCCCCCCTCCCCCCCCCCCCCCCCCCCCCCCCCCACCCATTTTTTTATTATTTTTTTATCCTTCTGTGAAAAATAACAAAATAACAATATAAAAAAGGTTTTTAGTTCTCTTACACATCTCATGCTGGTGTCTTTCTGTGTGGAATTTCTTCTTAAAAAAGACAAGAAAGCCATGAAAACTAAAAGTAAATGTGTGTGTGTGCGTGCGTGCGTGCGTGCGTGCGTGCGTGCGTGCGTGCGTGCGTGCGCGCACACTTCAGCCCAACACTGTATGCGGGCTTATTCCACCCCTCGCTGGCAACTTCAGTGAGAAGCGTACGAAGATACACAGTCCGCACAAAGCATGGCCGATCAAAGTTACCGTGTTCAGTTTCTTTGCGCATTTCTACAGTTACTATTTATTATTATATCTATATTTATGACCTATCGTCTGCTACAAAAACCCGCAGCAGTAGCAGTTCAGTAGCAGCAGTGGTAATTATTTTTCCTACCGAAGACTCGGCCCGCGATCTTATATAAACTGTATCACAGCCGGGAAGGGAGCTACACCATACAAAATGAAAACCCACCACCACCCCACCACACCACACACACCACACACACCACACAACACCACAAACACCCCCAACACACACACACACACAACACACCACACCACACCCCAACACAACACACGCACCACCCCATACACACACACACACCACCACACCACGCACACACACCCACACAAAATACACCACACACACACACCACCACACACCACACACCACACCCCACACACACAAAAACACACACCCAACACCAACAACACACACACCCACAACACCACCCACACACACACCCACACACACACACGCACACACACACGCCCCACCCCATAAACAACAAAACCCACCAAACCACACCAAAACCACACACACACACCCCAAACACACACACACACCATACACACACAACACACACCAAAACCACACACACACACACAAAACCAACCCACCCCACAACCACACAACCACAAAAACACACACCCCAAAACCCACAACACCACACACCACACACACACAACACACCACACCCCCACACACCCAAAAACACACCACCACAAAAACACACACACCCCACAACCCCACACACACACACCACACACACACACACACACAACACCCCACACACACACAAGGACATCACGTGGGGACTCCTGCAATGAGAAGTGAGACAAAGAATCATGTGTGTGTGTGTGTGTGTGTGTTTTTGTGTGTGTGTGTGTGGGTGTGGGTGTGTGTGTGTGTGTGTTTGTGTGGTGTGTGTGTGGTGTGTGGTGTGTGGGTGTGTTGTGTGTGTGGTGTGTGTGTGTGTTGTGGGGGTGTGTGTGTGTGTGTGTGTGTGGTGTGTGTGTGTGTGTGTGTGTGTGTGTGTGTGTGTGTGTTTGTGTGTGTGTGTTTTGTGGGGTTTGTGTTGTGTGTGTGTTGTGGTGGTGTGTGTGTGTGTGTTGTGTGTGTGTGTGTGTGTTGTTTTTGTGGGGGGGGGGTGTGTGGGGTGTGGGGTGTGTGTGTGTGTGTGTGTGTGTGTGTTTGTGTGTGTGTGTGTGTGTTTTTGTTTTGGTGTGTGTGTGGGTGGGGGTTTTGGGGGGGGGGGTTTTGTTTTGTGTGTGGTGTGTGTGGGGTGGTGTTTTGTGTGTGGGTTGTGTGTGTTGGTGGTGTGTGTGTGTGTTTGTGTTGTGTGTGTGTGTTTTGTTGGGGGGTTTGTGTGGGGTTGGGGGGTGTGTGTGTGTGTGTGTGTGTGTGGTGTTTGTGTGTGTGTTGGGGGGAGAGAGAGAGAGAGAGAGAGAGAAGAGAAGGAGAGAGAAGAAGGGGGGAGAGAGAGATAGAGAGAGAGGAGGAAAGAGAGAGAGTAGGCATATAAACGAAAAAATTGAAAACAAAAAATCGTGAGCCGGTTTGGCCCGCGGTGGCTTTTAGGTGGTAAGCGGGGGGACCTCGGTTCGAACCCGCTTCGGCTCTCCTTTCTTTAAATGTGGTCTGGGGGACACTGTCTTGTACTTTGCCCCTCACAATTATGAAACTTAAAATGCTCTCATCGCTGCCCATCTTTTAAAGCAAAGTCATTCTGGGGTTTACAGTGTAGCGTAGGTATAAAACCTCCCCCCCCCCCCCCCCCACCCCC
>JABMCL010000990.1:7500-10000 GCA_018857735.1 Alviniconcha marisindica
CACACACACACAACACACACAACAAACACAACAACAAAAAAAGAAAAACAAGAAGAAGATGTCTGACTTTCGGAAAGGTACTGGCTACCATTCGCTGTTTGATCAGGACAACCGCAGACGATACTTGGCACTTACGTGGCGGGGTCCTTCCTGGAGGCGCCCTCTGCTGGCCAGCTGTTGGACTTCCTGGGTCGGGACGGCTACGAGCGCCCCCTGGAGAGCTGGGAGGAAGGGGCGGGCATCGTGCTGCACAACGTCAGCACTACGGACTCTGGGCACTACACGGTCAAGGTCAACGTTAATCTGCATGGTTCTATGAGTGAAGAAAGTCAGTCTGTAACCGTCAATGTTACAGGTGAGAGAAACAGATGGAAGGAGGAGAGAGAGAGAGAGAGAGAGAGAGAGAAGAGAGGAGAGAGAGAGAGAGAGAGAGAGAGAGAGAGAGAGATCTTCATCATCACTGTCGTTATCATTGATTGATTGATTGATGATCACTTATATAGCGCCATTCTCCGCTCTCTTGAGCAGACTCACTGCGCTCGCATGTGATTCTACATGAGTGACTAGCTTTTTATAGCGCGGTTTTGAATATCCACCGAAGGGGTGTACTTACAGCGCTGGCATGGCTGGTGCCACATGAAACTGCAGCCATCTCGGCGCAAGTTCTGTGTACACCATACAACCATGCACCATGTCACTTCATGCAAAGCCACATACGTAAGGTGTATGCGTGTTTAGCTGTAACCTGCCACCTGCACCTTTGGCAGAATAACCAGGATCTTTTACGTGCTACTGCGGTAAAACGGGGTGGAACGGATACCGAAATTAAGAGTCAGCACAGAAAGTCGACCCTGAAGAAGAAAATTCTCCCGCCGCTCCTGCAGGGATTCGAACCCGCGACCTTTCAGTCACGAGTCCGGCGCTCTAACCACTGAGCTATCCCGCATGCCATTTTTCTGTTGTTGTTTTCATGGATAGAAATGCGTTTGTCTAAATTTGACTCTCACGTCAATGGCAACGTCACACTTGATGATAAAGACACATCCCCCCCCCCCCCCCCCCCCCGGTGGGCAAAACTGAGCAGGCCGGTAAACGCTGCTTGGAATGTGTGCCAACGTACCAACTAACACAAACTCAAACCTGTCCCTTTCTTTTTGTTCGTCTGTGCCAGCCTGCAACAACGACAACAACAGCAACGCTACCGTGTCGGTCAACGACACCGGACTGTCCGTAGAGAGGTTAGAACAGCGTTTGCATGCCCTGGAGAATGAGAACGTCAGGATGAAGGAGATTCTGGCAAACAACCCACAAATCCAGGACGCCTGTAAGTGTGGAGTTGGGATGGGTGGTGGTGGTGGTGGGGTGGAAAGGTGGGGGGAGGGGTTATGTGTAGCGTTTAACGTTCCACAGAAAAGGCAGTTCCAAACTCTATGTGTGTGTGTGTGTGTGTGTGTGTGTGTGTGTGTGTGTGTGTGTGTGTGTGTGTGTGTGTGTGTGTGTGTGTGTGTGTGTGTGTGGTGTGTGTGTGTGTGTGTGTGTGGTGTGTGTGTGTGTGTGTGTGTGTGTGGTGTGTGTGTGTGTGTGTGTGTGTGTGTGTGTGTGTGTGGGGGTGTGTGTGTGTGTGTGTGTGTAAGTGGTGAGTGTGTGTTGTGTGTGTGTGTGTGTGTGTGGTGTGTGTGTGTGTGGTGTGTGTGTGTGTGTGTGTGTGTGTGGTGTGTGTGTGTTTGTTGTGTGTGTGTGTGTGTGTGTGTGTGTGTGTGTTGTGTGGAAGGATGTGTGTGTGTGTGTGTGTGTGTGGTGTGTGTGTGTGTGAGAGAGAGAGAGAGAGAGGAGAGAGAGAGAGAGAGAGAGGAAGAGAGAGAGAGAGAGAGAGAGAGAGAGAGAGAGAGAGAGAGAGAGAGAGTAGAAATTTCACATAGTATATATTTTATATGGAATGGCTTCCTGGGGTGGGAACGCATCCAAACAAGGCAGAAACAAGCTCGACAAGAACATGGAGAAAGCGGTGGGCTAGTAGGGAGAAGGCAAGAAAGCACAGACACAGCTTATCACGGACTAGTGACAAACAAATTGAGGGCAACTTTGGCTGATGAGACGCACCCACTCAGACTAAATCTGACAACAGATTGCACGACAGGTATAGGATGTTCCGTAAGACTGCACGATACCTACAGTCATTCATGTGTGTGTGTGTGTGTTGTGTGTGTGCGTGCGTGTGCTGTGTGTGTGTGTGTGTGTGTGTGTGTGTGTGTGTGTGTGTGCGTGCGTGCGTGCGTGCGTGCGTGCGTGCGTGCGTGCGTGCGTGCGTGTGTGTGTGCGTGCGTGTGCGTGTGTGTGTGTTTGTGTGCGTGCGTGCGTGTGCGCGTGTATGTGTTTATGTGCGTGCGTGCGCGCGTGTGTGTGTGTTTTCAGACATGAAGCCCAGCTCATGTCAAGCAGTAAAGGCCTATAACTCCCACAGCGGAGTGCACACGCTGTTGACAGCCCAGGGAGTGACCGT
>JABMCL010000990.1:17500-20000 GCA_018857735.1 Alviniconcha marisindica
CCTGCTGCCTGAAACATGATAAGCCTACAAAGAGTATGACTAAAATGTTTGTGTTAGATAAAATTGCTAATAGTACATGTAAAATGATAAAATGGAATCTACAAATGTACATCAAACCATTCAACATAGCATCCCCAACTTTAAATTGAAGTACACTTACAATCAGATACAAGAAAGAAGAAGATGCAGCATTAAAAGTATGACAATGTACGGGAAAGGAAATTATGCGAATAAAGACAGATGACAATCAAACAGACAAAATAATTCACAGTTGCCATTTTACAGTCAGACACTGTGCCAGGGTGTTGCTGACACATCACCAATAAGATGCCCGTGATACGCCTGGCGTCACCAAGGACTTCTCCTAGTGAATGTTCTCAGATGAAGTCATCAAGGTCATCGAGATCGAAACCGAAGCTGAGAAGCGAAGGCCACGGTGCAGGCGACAACATCGCTACACGCTCTCGCCAATTTTGTACACCCAGCCTCGCTTTCGATCTCGTGACCCGCCGTGGCCTCCATCATTAACAATAGTCCATGGCGAAATGGCAACACCTAGTCAGCTTTATCTGGTTCTTTTTTCTTTCACACGCGTGATTCACTTAACGTCGCGTTCATAATGCACACACGTAATTCACTTTTCGTCACATTCACTACAAGCGTAGCCTAATTCACTTAACGTCACATTCATAACGTACATACGTAATTCACTTGACGTCACATTCATGGCGTAATTCACTTGACGTCACATTCAGTACAAGCGTAATTCACTTGACGTCACATTCATAACGTACACGCGTAATTCACTTGACGTCACATCCATAACGTTCACGCGTAGTTCACTTGACGTCACATGACTCTCACACCGACCGTCTGCCTAACTGTGGAAGGATGAAGTAACGCTGGTGGCACTCTCCAACACACAAACGCTAAAACTGCTGTAATGGCAGCACCGAGATCGGGAAACGAGCTGCTGCACATAGTCGGGGATTTCCGAAGACTAGTGGATTATAACGGCCAGTCAACCTTATAGGTCATGTCGGAGCGAGATTTCCGAGGGGACCTTAATTACCATCTTACGCTGACTAAACTGAGTTTAAACTAACTCTAAGTAACCAAGGGAAGTAACAGCGCTGGGCTGACGTCACGCATGCAACAAGCGATACAACCGCAGAGGCCTGAATCTCTTAACTCCGGAACCAACAGAATTCACGCGCCACTGAATGTGAGTTTACTGGACACTGAACGGTGATGTTATTGTCAGAGTTAGCAACAGCAACAACAACAAAAATTAAAACAAAGTCGACTGCTAGCGTTCTGAAACTAGGTCAAAACACATAAGATTTAACAAACAAATCTTTTAATTACACGATACTTTACGGTGCTTTGTTTTGTCTCAACCCTTTGTGTGTTTGGGTCCTAATGTCAGAATAGTTTACTTTTGTCCATGTTTTATTCAAAAATCTGAAACGAGAATGACTGCTAGCGTTCTAAACCATTCTTCCAAGCACTGGACAAACAAACAACAGCTCAACAACAACAAAAGATGTTATTTCGCTTCCCATCTCATTTTTCTTCGTTTCTAACCGTTTAACTGTTGTTCAATTGTTGTTTTGTAGCTTGTTTTGTAATCCCCTTTGGATTACCCCGAAAATTTGCAGATTGTGTGTGTGTGTCATAATAAATAAGCGTTCTTTTGAACCTTTTGTGTGTTTGTATCAAGTTTTGTTCATCTGTCTGTCTCGCCCATAAAAACCAGTTATCTATCTATCTACCTTTGCCTGCCTACCTACTCAGTTAATTTAGCTTTCTAATGGGACAAAATGACAAGGAATTAGCAAAGAGAAACATCTTCACAAAGAATCGTAACAGAAAAACACGCACGGGACACGCAGAGGTTCATGTTTTACTAGGTAGACAACGGTGTGTTCGTGGAGGATGGATCAACCAGTGGACCGATTGTTGATGGGTGGATAGAAAAAAAGAAAACTGTATGAAAAGGGAGGGCAGGGAGGTAGGTATACAAACAACGCATCGATAGGCTGCCTCTGTCAGTCGTTCAGCTGTGTTCTGAACGTCGTGGCGAACAAACCACATGTCAGTCTTGACTTCCTTGCCTGAGGCAAAACAAGAGAAATGACGACAGAAGTCTCGGGCGTTGGAGAAAGACGGTCAACAAACAAGAACGGTTACAGGAAGGCAACGGCTTCCTCTCGCATCGACAAAGGCACAGTATCATCCCTCAGTCAGCCGTGCAACGCACGGAGAGAGAGCGGGGGGGGGGGGGGGGGGAGAAAGAGAAGACAGGGGGGAGAGGGCGAGGAGAGAGAAGAGAGGGAGGGAGGGAGAGAGGGGGAGAGAGGGAGGGAGGGAGGGAGAGAGAGAGAGGGAGAGAGGAGGGAGGGAGAGAGAGGGGAGAGGGAGGGAGGGAGGGAGAGAGAGAGGGGGGAGGAAAGAGGGAGAGAGAGAGGGGGAGGAGGGAGGGAGAGAGGGAGAGAGA
>JABMCL010000990.1:25000-32500 GCA_018857735.1 Alviniconcha marisindica
CCCCTCCCCCCACTTCCACCCCCCCCCCCCCACACACACACACACACAAACACACATGCCTTTATGACTGCAGCTCATAGCAAAGCACCCCCACACCAAGTTTGGTTGCAAAAGGTTGAGCGGTTCAAAAGACAGAACAAGTGTGTACACGTTTTAGCGTAGTAGTAATAATAATAATTACTTAGTACATTGCTTTATAATTATGTACCTGTTTTAAATTATTGTAACGTCTCTACGTTTTATAACAGTTATCTTACGCGCCCTTTTACAAGTACTTGTTTTATATAAGTGTAATTTATTAAGTATGTATTATGCGACTGCTTGTATATGATATGTTAGTAAATGTGAATGGTATATATATATACTATGTACATGTATGTCAACAAGCGCGGTGAGCTCGCTCAGCGGGGAACAGCGCTATAGAAAATGTAGGTATGTAGGTATTATTATTATGATCTCTTCTGAAACGTGCAACCTTTTTTTGCAACCAAACTTGGACAACGCCTGGACACACGGACAGTCGGACACGGTGATTGCAGTATACCTCCCTAACTTTGTTATTGGGAGGGGGGGCGGGTGTGAAGGCAGGTGGAGGTGAGAGAGGGAGGGAGGGGTTGGCGGGTACCAGCGGGTCAGGCTTTGGGCTCGTGGTCGACACGTCACTGGTTCACGGTTCCGGCACTCGGAAACAAAAACTCCGATCGGCAAGTTGAACACTGACAACAACAGTCAACGTGGCATCAAAACGCACACCTGCCTAGAGTACAACAACAGCCAGAGTGGCATCAAAACGCACGCCTGATTAAAGTACAACAACAGTCAACGTGGCATCCACACACACACCTGCCTAAAGTACAACAAAAGTCAGTGTGGCATCAAAACACTCACCTGCCTAAAATACAACAACATTGAACGTGGCATCAAAACGCACACCTGCCTAACGTACGACAAAACATTACGCACATTAACACAAAGGCAGCCACTTCGCATCTTAGGCACTTCTGACGGAATCGTTCAAAAACATGACGATATGTTTACACAATTACATGAGCACGGAATATTATAAGCGTGAAGCAGTGAATAAAGTGATATGGCAGTCGCCAAATACTGATTACACACCCCATCGAAGTCGTACACGAAGAGGTTAGAACCGACAGCGGTAACACACAGGTGGTGGATAAAAAGACACATTTTTACGTATATATAATATACACACACAAGCTGTCCATTGCAGATCGTCACAGCAGTTTTTTGTCATACATAGGCACATGCAATTGAGAAGTACCCGAAACAAGTGTGTATCTCTCTCTCTCTCTCTCTCTCTGAATGAAAATGATTACGTGCTAATACAGAACACAATATTCGATCGGCACTCATTCGTCTGTAGGGCATTTACGAATTCAGTTTGTCTTAGTAATGAATTCCCATGCTTTCAATTAACCAAGGGGGGGGGGGGGGGGGGGGGGAGAAGGGGGGGGGGGGGGGGCGGGGGGGGGGGCAAGACCGCTACATTCACTGTACAGCTGATGTCTTTGAGACTGCAATGGAACACACCGAGGGAAAATAGAACATAATAATTTTGATTTTTTTAAAGGAAAACGTGTATTGAACAAAAACATCCAGTCTGGTCATGTTGGCAGCCAGTCTCTGGCAACTATGGCGATGGACACAATTAATCCGCTGGGGATGTTGCAGGGCTTTGTGGTGGGGGTGGTTGGGAGAATGAGAGTTATCGATCGTAGTATTGAATAACCTCGACCGACAACTCTTTGAGTCCTGGATTCTATCCCCTGTCGATCTCTGGGGTTATTGCAGGGATTTGCAGAGAGAGGGAGGCGAGGACGGGGGGATGGGGGGGGGGGGGGGGGGGGGGGGGGGGGGGGTCGGGGGAGAATGAGAGTTCTCGATTGAAGAGTTCTCGATCGTTGGATTCAACACTCACGACCGATAATTCTTCGGGTCCTGGATTCTATCCCCTGCATACAGGAAACGCGAGCTTAAATTGGCGCAGGGACCACAAGGTTAGTTTTGAGACTATCTAGATCTCGGCACACAACGCTTCTCTTGTCTCCCGTGTACGTGACGGAGAGCGAGATGACGTCGACCTGTGCTGTGGAGGGAAGACAGACAGGTGAGATTGTTGTCAATCAACACTTGTACGACTTGCACCAGTTCGAACAAGGTCTGGAAGACTGGACAGAACACTTCGGTAGGTACACAACACATTAGTTTCAGTTTGAACACGTATACAAACACCTTTTGGCAAATTTTTCATCATCAAATAATATTCACACATAAACACGCACAAACACACACACACCACACACACACACACACACACACACACACACACACACACACACACACACACGAGTAACAGAAATAATTCTGATCAACTGACGTCTCCACTGGTTACGTCTCTGGAAAAGGCGATTTAGACAGCTGTCTCAAGTTGCCATGGTAACAGAGAGGCACACACGGCCGAACGAACTGAAAACGAATTCCAAGTTTCAAAATGAAAGCCGCCCGTCGCTAGTCCTGCCAATCAGGGGACGTAACTCTCGATAACTGTAAAAGTAATTGTCTCCTCCTGGCTGACGTCATGACAGATGATGATGAAGTGATGTTTAATGTCCTCAGATGTCGGCTGACATATTAGGGACAAGCTGTGACCAATGCCGAAGCATGGTTCAATAAATCTTTACGTCCACGAAAGCCAGAAGGCTCGTTAGGACGGACAGCCCAGGACGGCCACACAGCTCCTGAACTATGGGTCATGATAGACTTCGTTCTCGGATATTAAACTGTCTCGTCAACGGCGAAACGTACAAAGGATTCTCGTCTGGCTACAAAACACGCTACTCACTGTGTCCAACGCAATCTGTGTACAATCACGGGGAACCAGGGCTGAATCCACTCGCTGTGCTGTTGTACGTCGAGCTTGGAACCTTTTTCTTTCATGTTGCTTTACGTCCACAGAAACCATGAGGCTTATTAGTGACGGGCGAGGGTGGGGGAAGAGAGAGGTTGATAACCTATCGCTACACAGTCACCACCAGAATGCCTCTTGCATTGATTAAGATGGGTAGCGATGAGAACCATTTTAATGTTTCATTAATTGTGAGGGACACAGTCACAAGACAGTGTCCACAGACCACAACCTTTTTCGAGAGAAGAAGACAGCCGAAGCGGAATCGAGCCGAGGCCCTTCTGCTTACCAGCCTAGCGCCTTACCGCTGGGCCAAACCGGCTCACGACTTGGAGCCGCGAGGAGTCGTCCTTTTCTGGTCAGGTCCGAGAGGCGAGTTGGTGAACAGAGTGCAAACAAATGAACACTTGAGAGGTGGTTGATATGTTCAGTTTCCAGGCAGCTACGTCTGCTGCCGATGCCGATGCTGTAGTCGGAATGTACGTCTCGCACAATACACTAGAACCCGTAATGTATTTATGAAAGCCTCGTTGGTAAACGTAATTTTGATTTTAAGGTGATCCTATTCTAGTGCAAAGCCTAAATATGTCTATGAGCCTTGTCAAAAGACCCCTAAATAGGTCTGTAATGCCTGTCCTTGTGAACAGGCATAACAATTATAATCCTAGCGCAGAGGCTCCATTATAGGCTCAGGATCCTAGTCTAGTATACAGGTGTAGTAGTATACAGCCTATATAGTAGGCGTACAATCCTAGTCCAGAGACACACGAATAGGCCAATAAATAACTACTCCTGGTCCAGGGTGCCTAGATAGGCCTAATACTCTAGTTCAAGTCCCGTAATAGGCCTCTAATCCTACCACATGGCCTCTGAATAGGCCTATAAGCCTAGTGCAGGTCACGTTTGATTTCTTAACACAAGGCTCGCTGGGTTCGGGTCGTCTCAGCATCGCATCTTGTTGTACATCGTCCCAGAAATTCAGTTTTGTGACAAACGTCTCAGCATCGCATCTTGTTGTACATCGTCCCAGAAATTCAGTTTTGTGACAAACGTCTCAGCTTCTCATCTTGTACATCGTCCCAGAACTTCAGTCTTGTGACAAATATCCCAGCTTCTCAATTTGTACATCGTCCCAGAAATTCAATCTTGCGACAAATGTCCCAGCTTCTCATCTTGTACATCGTCCCAGAAATTCAGTCTTGTGACAAACGTCCGAGTAAGACTCTTCTCACTAACTGTCCAACGAGGCCGATCCTGGGATCTTCTTGTATGAAGTAATGCTATGGAGGTTAAAATGCAGCCATGCTTTAACTCAGAATACTCCAAGACAGCGATTTCCGCTAACGTCTCGGGAATTCTGGCAATGTTCGGGGACGACAGGCAACATTCGGGGACGTCCGGCAACGTTCGGGAACGACCGGCAGCATTCAGGGAAGTCCGCAACATTCAGGGAAGTCCGGCAGTGTCCGGGAATATCAGGACTGTCCGGCAAAGTCCGTAAAAGCTTTCCTATAGCTCAATGTCAAACCTGCAACATTTGGATGAACAATGTCAGTAACTGATTTCGGAAATTTTATTAAATAAACTCGCGTCCAGTAAAATTAGGACACGATGTGAAAATACTAGCCAATGAGAGACTGCTGTGAGAATTTTAAACCAGAAACCAGAACAAAGTTTGTCACTGCTGTTGTTGGCCGCTTTTATATAGCGGTATTCTCCTTTCTGGAGCAGACTCATTGCGCTGTTTGAATTCGATTCAGATACATTGTCACTTCAGGCAAAGCCACATACGTGAGGAGCATAAGCTGCACTTTTGGCAGATTGACTGAGCTGTTTTACGTGCTACTGCGGTAACAGGGGGTGAAACGGGGACCGAAAGCTTACTCTGTACTCTCTACTGTAGTAAAGTACTACAGTGATAATACAAGGCGAGACCAAAAACGGAGGTTACTACACAATTTGAATTCATCAGATACAAGGCGTATCGGAATTTGTTTCCTCGCTGTCTGCTTAAGTTTTGTAGGCTTGTGACATGATGAAGACTTGCAAGTCGACTGTTTTGACTTCAAAGTCCCACCAAAGGTTTTTTATTTGTTGTATCCCAAATTCAGGGCGGCACAGTCGTAACACCCAGTGACCTAGTACGAGTAGGTACAGCATTTACATGGCAACAGCTATAACCAAAAAATGAGCGCGCGCGCACGCGCACACACACACACACACACACACACACACACACACACACACACACACACACACACACTCACTCACTCACTCACTCACACCACCACACACACACACACACACACACACCACACTCACACACACAAACACACACACTCACACACATACACACTCACACAAACACACACACTCATACACACACACTACACACACACACACACACACACACACACACACTAACCTGGCTATCGGGGCCGATGGATACGTTGCTCTGGAAGGCGAAGGCCGAACGTTTCCGTGGTAATGACCCTGACCTCTCGTCACTTCCGCCCTCGACCTTTCCAACACGGCGAGAGGTGAGCAGTTCTGCACACCTCCCACCGATAACAGGTACTCAGGAAGCTGCCCAGTGACCGGAGCAGCGGCGGGAGTGTGCTGACGCCTGGGAACAGCCGGCGAAGATGACGCTAGCGGCCGCGTGCTCTCGGTGGACACGAGCGTGGGGAGCGGAGCAGAGGGAGGGGCGGTGGTGGGCGGAACAGCTCGGCCCGATGACGTCAGCGTGTGGTGGCGCAGCGGAAGTGCAGGGGACTGTGCAGGGGAGAGAACTGTGGGGGTGGGCACCGCCAAAGGGGCCCTTCCCGGGTTGGGGGAATTATTCCTCCCGGCGACCGTCATGGCCTCTCTCCTGGTGCTCTCACGACACTGGGTCGTGGCGGGGCCTCTCGGGCCTCCCATGGCGCGCACCACGCCGCAGTTGCCCGCCGAGTATGGCGGCGGCGGCACTTCCTCCCAGTAGCATGATGGGTAATCGTAAGCGTAACGGGGAGGGGGCGTCGCCGTCCTACTTCCGCCGGGAGCCACTTCCGGGTCGTGGCGAGTCGCCTCCCTTGCTTGCTGCTGTTGCTGTGGGGGGTGGGGGGCGCGGTGGGGGTCAGACGCCCGGGTGTTTGACCTTGGCGATGACCTTGACACGGGCGCTGTGGGCACGCGGCCTGTGACGACCTCTTCGTAGGAAGGAAGACGGGAAGGAGAGGCTGGAAGAGAAAAAGATGTGTGTGAGTAAAGGAGAAGATATTCACCCTGTCAATCTTCAAGCTCTGCATTGGCTATTGCATTATACATCGCCTTTTCTTTCTGTCTTTCTTCTTGTTCTTCTTCTTTTAAATACAAAATTTCAACTATCAGCTTCAGTTTCTCCTCAGTATCTGACTTGGCTCCTTCGACCTTACACTCCATCCAGACAATTCAGATCCACATCCCACACCCGATCCTGTCACCCCTCGTGAAAACACACATACACACACGCACGCACACACACACACACACACACACACACACACACACACACACACACACATTATAACTGCACTTTTAAACACCAACTTACCAGCGCTAATCCTACCGGAGGGGAGGCCACCATTGTTGCTTTCGTCAGCGCGGCAAAAGGCGGGGTTATCTCCCCCACGGCCCTGCCGGGTTCCTTGCCCGACTACAAAGATTGGAGATTGCCTGAAGGGAAAAAATCAATCAATCGATCAATGTTTTATTTTATGTCTGTTTACGGCAAGAAAATATAATTAAATTAAAAAATATACAAAAAGTGACAATAAAAAATATTTTAAAAACCTATCATATTAACGGTTTAATAGACTCTAATCAACGAATGATAAAAAATCATTCCATCAAAACAATGACACCTTCAACCGAATCTGTAAAAATCAAGTTAATATTTAATGAGTAGGAGTCTAGTTGTAGGTCTAGTTGTCAGACAAACACAACAACGAAGACTTTCCCCCTTTCTTTTATTTTTATTCTAACCTCTTTCTTTTTTTTCTTTTTTCTCTCTCTCTCTCCCCTCTTCTTTTATTTTTATTTTTAATTGCATGTAAGGTGACAGTTACCGTAGACAACTCAGGTCTTTCGAGCTCTAATTAACTCCAATTAAATATTGTATTCCTCACACACACACACACACACGCACGCACGCACGCACGCACGCACGCACGCACGCACGCACGCACGCACGCACGCACGCACACACGCACGCACACACGCACACACACACACACACACACACACACACACACACACACACACACACACAGAAGGAATGTAACGAAGGGTGAGGGAGGGTAAATAGGGGAGGTAAGCAAAAAGACAGAATTTGAAATCACTTGTGGTATTGTTTGTAGAGGTGAGTTTTTCACGCCGTTTTGAAGGCGTGAGAGGACTGAATGTGACGGATGTCAGAAAGGAGTGAATTCCATTGCTTTGGAGCAAGGGGACAGGAGAATCAGCGTTGGCCAAAAGTTTTTGTTCTAACATGGCGGATACTAAGTAACCGTGTGCCTGCGGAAGAACGAAGCTGCTTAGAAGTGGTGTAC
>JABMCL010000990.1:37500-95000 GCA_018857735.1 Alviniconcha marisindica
ATCGGCTTAGCCCATCGTCAAAACTTCCAGCGCGCGCTGCTAATGATATGCGCCTGATCTTTTGAAGCCCCGCCCATTTCTCTTCTACTCTCGCTTCTCGGGGTGTGTGTTTATCGATCGGCGGCGAGCCACAGGCGCCTGTGATTCGGTAGTCGCACAGTCCATTTCACCCGGCGAAGGCTTTAGTAATAATAATAATTACAAAATAGTAATAATGGGTACTTAGAGCGCCTAACCCGCACAGGCCCTAGGCGCTTACACATTCTTTAAATGCACATGCTTTCAAGATACAATGCACACAACAGAGAGAGAGAGAGAGAGAGAGAGAGAGAGAGAGAGAGAGAGGTTTATAACAGGGCAATGGGACTAAGAAAAGGTTTTTGAAAAGAGAAAGGTTTTCAACTGAAGATTTAAAAGAACTGAGAGAGAGAGAGAGAGAGAGAGAGAGAGAGAGAGAGAGAGAGAGAGAGAGAGAGAGAGAGAGACGATACGAGATTGCAGAGTTTGAAGGACAGAGAGAGAGAAGAGGAGAGAGAGAGAGAGAGGAAGAGAGAGAGAGAGAGAGAGAGAGTTGTATAACAGGGCAATGGGACTAAGAAAAGGTTTTTGAAAAGAGAAAGATTTTCAATGAAGATTTAAAAGAACTGACAGAGGTAGGTTGACGGACAGAAAGAGCCTTTAACGAAAACAAACCAGCTGTAGGATTTACTAGTAGTGAAACGTTTTCGTGTCCACGAGTTTCGTACACATAGTTCCATGTGTTGGACGAAAACGAATCAGCTGTAGGAGATTGTTACTAATGAAACATTGTGACATTTTTTGTCTTCGCACAGGTTGACGGAATGTGCGAAGTGTCACATTTCCTGGATGGATCCACACACACAAAAAGAAGCATTCTTTCACCCAGCTTCCGTTTCGGCAGCGACAGACGATCATACCGATTTAATCTGTTTGGTGAAATGAAGTAAGAAAGTGACTGTCAGTCAAAATGCATCAGTTCGTTTCGTTTGCTTCGTCAGTTTTCTGCATCAGTTTGTTTGACATCTAGATCTGGTAACCCGCTTTTCAAGGCAGCTTGAAGTAGAGGTGCTCTTTTACTTCAGTTTATCAGATGAATGTGCCTGTTTCTGTGTTCCTTGTAGCTGTCGTCGTCGTCTTCTACTTCTACTTCGTCTTCGTCGTGGTCACTGAGAAAGAAAGACTCAAAGAAAGAACGAAAGGGAGAGAAAGAAAAAGAAACAAACAAAAAGAAAGAAAAAACCAAAGAAACCAGATGAAAGGAAGAACCTGGGGAAGGAACAACAGAAAGACAGAATCATTATTAGAAAGGTGTCTAGCAGTTGAAAGGTGATGCTGATAAAAAAGAAAAAGAAAAAAAAAAGTATCTCTTGCACAAGTGCCTGTGACTCAAACCAGTTGAAGCCTGGACAGAGTGGGGTGCGAGGCAGGGCAAGCAATGAGACATCAGGGTGCACTGACAAACAAAAGACAAAGATGAGGTCCCAAATTACTCCCCTTTGTTTCCCAACTCTCCTGGCTTTGTCAATGTTCTGCCGGCTGAGTCACGGCCCATGAGTTGCGAGCTGTCGTCTGCGTTTTTGATGGCTTACAGACTAGACGCAAAACTTGACAAGGATTAGGAGTATGGGGTACGTTTGCACTCCTTTCAAGGCTCTAATAATTATTAAGACAAATCAGAAAATTATTATCGCTATTCGTGTTCACTGAGATTATTTAAGAGAAGATCAAAAACATATTTTACGATGGTAATAGATAAGCATGTATGCTTATTTTTACACCCAGCCCTCGCCCAAACAAGGGTAAGTAAGTAAGTAAACATGGTGCTTAACGTCCACAGAAACCACAAGGCTTATTAGGGACGGGGAGAACGGGGGGTAAGGGGGTATGGAGGTGGGGAGAGAGGGAGATTATATATACCTATCGCTACACTGTCACCACCAGAATGATTTCTGCATTAAGATAGGCAGCGATGAGAGCCGTTTTAATGTTTCGTTAATTGTGAGGAACAAAGTCACAAGACCATGTCCACAAACCACAACGTTACATCTAATTATACATGTACACATTTTCTAAGCTATGATAAACCGGTACACACATGGCATAAATGAAGTTCAGACGTCAAACATGATATGAGACAGGCAGGAATAGGGGTGGATACATGGGGCCATGAAATGCAAACAGTATTTGGTGGGTAAATGCGTGATGAATGGGAGGCACAATATGGTAGAACGTAACGTTGCAGGCGGGTTACAATCAAGGCAGCTTTCAGAACCAAGCAAAACAAAAACACGCATCCCTCTCCGGTTTTGGTTTTGTTGTGCTTTTCGGTTTTTCGTTTGGTTTGTTGCCTTTGGCCTTTGACAGTAATTTGAAAAACCATCTTGCCATCGTAAATGTGTATGTGACTGCATTTCCAGTTATAGGTAAGCACTTAAATAAACATATTCCTTTTGTGTTTCTTATACCTGCCGTTTTTTTGAGTTTATGTTTACGATGTATGAATAAACTTAGTTTAAACCAAAAGCCTTATGGTTTCTGTGGAAGTTAAGCACCATTTTTACTTACTCACTTACTTACTTACTTACTTAAGCAAAAACACGCACTTCTAAAATCTGGAAATACTGCTCATCGCCAGCGATTGGATAAGTTGAAATTCGCACGCATCTGTTTGGTTAGTGCCAAAGTCCAGGGTGTGGTGTAGCAAGACTTGGGATCGATAGTAGCCCTGCCTGTGGTCAACCCTTAAGTGTGTCCACTTCCTGTGTCCGCATCTGGCGTTTGGCGGTCTTCTGCTGACCGGTCATTGTCACGTCTTGACCTCCACCCCATCTCCTTGGCCCTAAGCTCTCCCTCTCAGTCTGTCTGTCTGTCTGTCTGTCTGTCTGTCTCTCTCTCTCCACTGTCTCCTCTGTCTGTCTGTCTGTCTCTTCGCTGCTGCTGCTGTCTGCTGTTCTCTCTCGCGCGCCAAAAGAGAGTTGCGTCCCCTGAAAATATTCCCTTCGGAGCGATGATACTGAACCGAAACTACAATCCTTGTAAAATACAGTTCTCGAGTTGAGTTCTCTCTCTATTGTTAGACAGGTTTCCGACTGAACCTAAGTCACAATCCTTGTTTCGAATTCGAGTTCTCTCTCTCTCTCTCTCTCTCTCTCTCTCTCTCTCTCCTCTCTCTCTCTCTCCCAACAATATTTTTCTCGATTTCTCTCCACGGTGTCTTCATAAAACCTGGCGGTGCTGAAGGCAAACCAAACTCGCCAACAACCTTCGCCCTAAACTAGTAAAGGGACCAAGACGGGTTGACAAAGGCTTCCCAGCATCAAACTGTCAACACGCTGACAGAAAAGGGATCAGACAGACACACGCTGCCAATCATGTTACCTCTTCACCTCTTCGGGCATGCGCTTTTCGGGGTAATCAACCACCTAGCAGACAGCAATGGCTTCAGAAGCAATGGGAGTGGGGGCGGGGCGGGGGGGGGGGGAGAGAAGGAGAGGCGGGGGGGGGGGGCGGGGTGGTAGCGGGAGTGCCGGAGATGGTGTTCAGCAAGAGCTTCTCCATCAGATGCCACTCCATGGTGAGATTTTGCGGCTGAAGCAGAAGAGTGTGAGAGCTGGTAGAAGGGAACAATTCAACAGTATAAAACAGTGCGTGCGTGAGTGCGTGCGTGTGTGTGTGTGTGTGTGTGTGTACGTGTATGTCCCTGTGCGCGCGTGTGTGAATGTGTGTGAAAAAGAGAGCGAGGGGGGGGGGGGGTGGACGGAAGGGGGGGGGGTACAAAACCAGAAAGCAAGAAGACTCTGGCATCCATTTATTCAGACAGATGAAGAACGGGAAAATATCAGACTCCATCTCCTAATCAAACTGTCATTAACCAACCCCCCACCTACCTTTGTTCCCTGTCATATTTCACAGAGACGCCATGGTCATCAATACATTTTTAATATCATTACCCCCCCACCCCCGCCCCCCCACCCCCCACCCCTGTCTAAATCATCATCATCATTCTGTCCTCCATAACAAAGAACAAAAGAATCAGTCTCCACGCCAAAAATAAAGCTTCAAGAACCGAATAAAAAGCGAAGCAGAAACCACACAAAAGGACAGCTGACATATTCGTCAAAAGCGACGACAGGAAAATACCGACAACCACGTCTGTAGCGCCCAAAAGGTCAATACCTGGCCACCGTCGGCCGTGTAGACACAATGAGCCGTAATGAAGGGGAGATGAGAGCTGTCATCGGAAGTAATCTTGGACAGCAGTAATTACCCTTTAGCGGAGGAACTCGGCTCCCCACGTCCTCAGACGAGACATCCGGCCCGTGTCATCTTTGACCTACATCTGCACGGAAAAGCCTGCGGTTTCTCGGGGCGCTTTGATCAGGCATTAGAGCAGGGAATGAAAGCGGGGGCCTTTTTCCACGGACAGTTTCGTAAAGAGGCAATACCTGGCATCTTTCATCATTGCTAATTTCGCGGAGACTACGGTACGGGATATCTTTCATTGGGATTAGTTTTGCTCGGGGGCTGACTAATTAAATACCCCACATCTTTCATTAGCGTTAGCTTCGTAAAGAGGCGACCTCTGGAATCTTTCATTAAAGATATTTTTTGTGAAGCGACAGTACCTAGCGCCTTTTTGCTGGTTAGTTTTCTAAACAGGCAACATCTGGCATCTTTGTTTAAATCTGAAACAAGAATGACTGCTAGCGTTCTAAAACAAGATCCAAACACATAAAACGGTTAAAAGAATGCTATTTATTATGACAAAACACAAATTGCATGTTGTTTCGTGCTTTGTGGTAATAAATAGCGTTATTTTTTAACATTTTTAATGTGTTTGGATTTCGTTACAGTTAATTTTGTAAAGAGGCAATAAATGACGGTTTTTGTTTTTTAGTTTGTTTTGTTGTTGTTGTTTTAAAAAAGGAAACACGCCATGTATTGTTAGTCTTGTAAAGTAAAGCGGCAATGCCCAGCATCTTACATTAGAGTCAGCGTTGTAAAGGCCTATCTAACGCTTTCCATTCGAGTTAGTTTTGTACAGAGCCAATATTTGGAGTCTTTCGTTCCAGTTACTTTTATTTATTTTTGAAAAACAACAACAACAAAAACAGGACATATCAGGTATCTTTCGTTATAGAGTTAGTTTTGTAAGAAGCTAATACTTGGCATCATTCATTCGAGTTACTTTGTAAAACGGACATACCTGGCATCTTTCATTAGAATTAGCTTGTAAAAAGAATGTACCTGGCATTTTTCTTTCCATGTGTGTGTGTGTGTGTGTGTGTGTGTGTGTGTGTGTGTGTGTGTGTGTGTGTGTGTGTGTGTGTGTGTGTGTGTGTGTGTGTGTACTAGTTTCATAAAAAGGTAACACCTGGTTGTTGTTGTTGTTGTTGTTGTTGTTGTTTTGTTTTGTTGTTTTGTTTCTTGTTTTAGAGTTCATTTTGCAAAGAGACACCTGGCAGTTATAATTAGAGTGAGTTTCGTAAAGAGTTATCACTTTACATTTTTCACGAGAGTATTAGCTTTTCTAATTAACAGGTACCTGGCATTTTTCTGTAGCTAGTTTTGTGAAGAGGCAATAACTGGGTTTTAAAATAATTAAATATTAGAGTTAGCTTTGTAAAGAGGCAATATCTGGCACATTCATGAGAGTTTTGTAAAGAGGCAATAATATCTGGTACTTTTCATTGGAGTTAGCTTTGTAAAGAGGCAGTATCTGATACCTTTGATGAGAACTGGGCCTGTAACGAGGCGGTAGCTGATACTTTTCTGTGGTTTTGTAAAGAGACAACAACCGGCACTTTTCCTCAGAGTCAGTTTTGCCATTTTCATTAGCTCTTTGCTTGTAACTTGATGAACTTTGCTTTGCTCTGATGTGACTTTGGCGGTTAAACGGGCGTTAAATAGCAATCCATCAATCCAAAGTGGGACGGGGAAATCATATTTCATTAACATAGATTACGACGTAGGGATATAATGTCACCGGACGTTATGCCGTCTTGTGTATGCAGGCACCCGCTTAAACACGTCAACTCTCGCGGCTAGTTTTCTCCCAAAGACAGAAGGAAATAGCTCTTACTGATTAGCATGTGAAGCGAAACAGCACTGTAACGACACAAGTACAAGCAAATCAAGAGAGAAAAAGAGAGAAAGAAAGCAAAAACCGCTCGTTTTGGACGAATGCAATACGGACAAGACAGTAGTCGCCTTTCATGGCCACGATTAGCATATAATCATCTCATGAATATTGTAATCGCTTGATACGTTTAGAGCCATTACGTCAGGTCGGTAACGGAACCAAACACCGTTGAAAGGACGTAACGAGTGATGATAGGGGAAGGAAGGGGGCAGGGGGGTGGCGGGGGGGGGGGGGGGGGGGGGGGGGGTGGGGCCGGGGGAGGGGGTATGCTGGGGATGAGGCGTGGGGGGGTTGGGTTGGGTGGTGGTGGGAGAGCGTATGAACCGATGAGTCAGATGAAAGCAAGAATGAAGCAACTAAAGTGATAATACCACAGAGAGGTCAGAGCGCACAAGCCAAATGTCGACATTAATGGTAATTAGACTGATTGCCGGTCTGTGCGCCCAGCGCGCGCCACGTGCTGGCTATTTATAGCGCACACATGTGATGTCATCGCTTTGAACAGCGACACGATTTATTCATGCGAATGTAATCAAAAGGATGAGAGCGTGTGTCGTCGTGTCAGTTGCACCTGCAGACATTTGACAACGACCAGCATTTGTTCGTCTCTTTCCCTCCGTCGCTCTCGTGTGAAATATTGCTTCTCTGTAGTTTCGTCCTTGTCTAAAGCACGTACAAGGTTACACAGAACGCTGATTCCTGTGACAAAACACAACATGCGAGTTTTCGGGCTAAGCCCTTTTTTCAAGCTACAAAACAACACTTAAACAGCAGTTAAACGGTGAAAAATGATATGTAGAAAACTGCTTTTGGTTGAGCTGCAGGATTTGGGGTTAAAAATTTTTTTTTGCTCTGGAACCAGTGTTTGGAAGAATGTTGGTATGTTGACAAATTCGCATGTTGTGTTTTGTCCTAATACTGTAATACATAGCGTTCTTTTGAACCTTTTGTGTGTTTAGATCTTGTTTTAGAACGCTAGCAATCGGGCAATGTCCACTTTTAGCCCCGTCGGTTTGCTGTCCTCAAATGGTTTATGGATGTGTGTGTGCGAGTGCTTGTGTATAGCACTGGCATAGAACGGAATGAACTGATATGTGGATATGCAAGCGTAGTGCATACTTCAAGTTCATTCCGTCATACACACACACACACACCACACCACACACACCACAACCCCACACCACACACACACCACACACACACAACACCACACACACACACACAAACACACACACGCCGACGCACCACACACACACACCACACACACACACACACAGCACACACACAGCACGACGCACCACACACACACACACACAGCACGCACGACACCACACACACACACACACACACACAGGCACACACAGCACGCACACACACACACACACACAACACACACACACACACACACAGGCACACACACACACACACACACACACATGCACACACGCACACCACCACACACACACCACACCACACACACACACACACACACACACAGGCACGCACGCACCACACACACACACACACACACACACACACACTGGCTCACATCATCAGAGGAGCGCGAACCGACGGGACTAAAAGTGGACAATGCCGGTGGGTGTGGGGGAGAGACTGTCGTGACAAATGTGTGGACATTAACATCATGTGTGTTTTGAGGTCATTTAATTTTGCTTGTTTATGAAATGCACGCGCCTAAGCTAAAACTCGCATGAGAAAGGGCGTTCTAAGACCCCATTATTATTATTATTATTATTATTATTATTATTATTATTATTGTTGTTGGTGGTGGTGGTGCTGTTGGTGGTTATTAGTTTTCTATATTCTTCTTGTTAATCTTATTCTTATTGTTGTTGTTGGTGGTGGTGGTGGTGTGGTGTTGGTGGTGGTGCTGTTTGTGGTTATTAGTTTTCTATATTCTTCTTGTTAATCTTATTGTTGTTGTTGTTGTTGTTGTTGTTGTTGTTGTTATAGGGGTATAGAGAAGAGCCAGACTCAAACCATCGGCCCATGGCACCCTTCCCCCAAAGGAAGTAAAGCGGGGTGGCCGAAGGCACTTCCTTAACTCGGCAACGGATAGAACGACTGCATGATTACCGAAGAAGAGGAGGCTGGAGTAACGGACAGAATCTGTTCATTTATCGAACGAATCGCGTGCACAGCAGCACAGTTTTCCAGCCGATCAAACTCAGTTTGAATCGCAGTCCGTTAAAAACTGAGAGATTTCCTCACGCTGCTCTTAGCTGAGTCCGTCAAAAGTCGGCTGCAGCAGCTGCACAAAATGCTGCATTCCAGGCTCCATCGACACGACACCGACGGAAATCCGATTGTCACGTTCATTGGCCGTTCTTTGCGCATGCGTCGTCAGTGATATTACATCAGTGCAAACATGAACCCTTCGTGCTGTGTCCAACGGCTTAACAGCGTCAAAAGCACGTCTGTAATCATATCAACATATTTACTAATTATCTCTACATAATTAGTAAATATATCTTTTGACATTCGATTCCAACGGTTTGCTTGCGTCAAAAGTACATAATTACAATTATGTGCGAGAGATAATTACAATTATGTGCTATTGGCGCGGCGCCAGTAAGCCGCCATAGGAAACGCCACAACGACAACAACAACAACATCATCATCAACAACAACAAAAACATCAACTCTGTTTGCTGTGAACCCACATTCCTAGCATCGCTTTCCGGCATCGTCCTCCAAATTCTGCCAGAATATCGGTTACGCCACTGAAGGGCCACTCTTTGTCTCCGCGCAGCTGTCCAACGACGCGGTCAGCGCCCTCCGAAAGGTTCGGGTACTAATATGACTGTGGAAGCAGCCTAGCGCCCAAGCACGCACGTAAACAAGAGGTGCATCCACGCTGGGTAAAAATAGAGTTCCGTCTCGATTCAAACGATTTTGGTTTTATTTGAAGCTGGCGTAAGCAACATGGTCAGTTATAAAACAAACGTCTGATATAATCCGAGTTGTTTTTAAGAAACGTACTACTGTTTGAGCACCAACAAAAAACTGCTCGTTAGCTGACAGTGTTCTGGACCGCTATGGCGTAACTAAATACGGCAGCGGTTGAAGGAAGGATGTCGTAAACAGGTGCTTGGAGTTTGGGTCAGCCACTAATAAGACTGTGGAAGCAACACAGCGCCTAGCACGCACGTAAACTGTGACCTGAGGCGCGTCCGCCCCTGGGTAAAAGAACAAAAAAAGAGGGGGACGGGCGGGGGGGGGGGGGGGGGGAAGTTCCGCCTCGATTCAAACGATTTTTGATTCTATTTGTGCTGGCGTAAGCAGCGTGGGGGGTTAGAAAAGAAACGACTGATAGCAATCTGAGTTGTCTGTTACAAATCTGCTGCCGTATGAGCACTAACGGAAAACTGTCCGTCAAAGACTGTCTCGTGTGGCATAATCAAGTCTGGTTGAAGGAAGGGGGTCGTAAGCCAGTGCTTGGAGTCTGCAGTGGACCCAGTCTGACCTCTGGCCGCTTCCTCACAAAACGAAAACCACTAACGGGTCAAAGTGACGACAGAGGTCAAAGCTGACAACCTCTAACGGGTCAAAGTGGCGACAGAGGTCACAGCTGACAACCTCTAACGGTCAAAGTGTGCACATAGGTTACAGCTGACAACCTCTAACGGGTCAAGTGGCACAGAGGTCACAGCTGACAACCTCTAACGGTCAAAGTGGCACAAGGTCAAAGCTGACAACCTCTAACGGGACAAAGTGGCGACAGAGGTCACAGCTGACAACCTCTAACGGTCCAAAGTGTCCACAGAAGTCACAGCTGACAACCTCTAACGGATCAAACTGTCGACAGAGGTCACAGCTGACAACCTCTAACGGATCAAACTGTCCACAGAGGCCACAGCTGACAACCTAGGACAAATAGACGAGGTCACCTGACAACTAGGTAAGATCCACAAGGCCACAGAGGTCACAGCTGACAACCTCTAACGGATCAAACTGTCGACAGAGGTCACAGCTGACAACCTCTAACGGATCAAACTGTCGACAGAGGTCACAGCTGACAACCTCTAACGGATCAAACTGTCGACAGAGGTCACAGCTGACAACCTCTAACGGATCAGAGTATCCACAGAGGTCACAGCTGACAACCTCTAACGGTCAGGTCCACAGAGGTCACAGCTGACAACCTCTAACGGATCAAACTGTCCACAGAGGTCACAGCTGACAACCTCTAACGGATCAATGTCCACAGAGGTCACAGCTGACAACCTCTAACGGATCAAACTGTCCACAGAGGTCACAGCTGACAACCTCTAACGGATCAAACTGTCCACAGAGGCACAGCTGACAACCTCTAACGGATCAAATTCCACAGGAGGCACAGCTGACAACCTCTAACGGATACACAGATGCGACAGAGGTCACAGCTGACAACCTCTAACGGATCAAACTGTCCACAGAGGTCACAGCTGACAACCTCTAACGGATCAAAGTTCCACAGAGGTCACAGCTGACCTCTAACCGTTGCAGAGGTCACAGCTGACAACCTCTAACGGATCAAACTGTCGACAGAGGTCACAGCTGACAACCTCTAACGGATCAGAGTATCCACAGAGGTCACAGCTGACAACCTCTAACGGATCAGAGTATCCACAGAGGTCACAGCTGACAACCTCTAACGGATCAGAGTATCCACAGAGGTCACAGCTGACAACCTCTAACGGATCAAACTGTCCACAGAGGTCACAGCTGACAACCTCTAACGGATCAAACTGTCCACAGAGGTCACAGCTGACAACCTCTAACGGATCAAACTGTCCACAGAGGTCACAGCTGACAACCTCTAACGGATCAAACTGTCCACAGAGGTCACAGCTGACAACCTCTAACGGATCAAACTGTCCACAGAGGTCACAGCTGACAACCTCTAACGGATCAAACTGTCCACAGAGGTCACAGCTGACAACCTCTAACGGATCAAACTGTCCACAGAGGTCACAGCTGACAACCTCTAACGGATCAAACTGTCCACAGAGGCCACAGCCGACAACCGGGTTCGGGCCAAGGGAAGACTTCGGTTCAATGTTGCCCTCCGTCCACAGAGACCATACGGACTATTACTGTATTATTACTGTATTAGGGACGGGAGTAAAACTTCAGTCAGCGGCGGCAACTCGATAAGGTCAAAGGGAGACAGTCGCCCCACGGGAGACAATTAAGGAGGCGGTGGTGCCCCTTTGATGGGATACACAGATGGGGGCGCCACACGTCAGCGGACTGGTCAGCTGCGGCTGATGACCATCCGGGAGGGGCGTTTGGGTCACTTGCTTGACCTGCTGCCGTTGCTTGGTCCATCCCTAATGGTCCGGAGGGTCTCTGTGGACGTACAGCTACACTCAACTCGTGCTGCTCGTTACGGTCAGTGATGGCGGTATGGTCGAAGGCTGCTATTGTTGATGTTGTTTTGTAGGGGATGTTTTTGTTTGGTTGGTTGGTGAATTTGTTTTCCGGGGAGGTGGGGTGGGGTTGGGGGGGGGGGGGTGAGGGGCGGGGGGGGGGGGGTGGCTGTGTTGATGCTGTGTTGCCTCTGGCGTGTGTGTGTGTGTGTGTGTGTGTGTGGTTGTGTGTGGTGTGTTGTGTGTGTGGTGGTGTGTGTGTGTGTGTATGCGGTGTGTTGGTGTTTGCGTGTTGTGTGTGTGTGTGTGGTGTGTGTGTGGTGTGGTGGGTGGGTGTGTGTGTGTGTACGCGCGCGCACGCAGATTCATTAGATAAATCACACACACACACACACACACACACACACACACACACACACACACACACACACACACACACACACACACACACACACACACATTGAGAGAAAGAGAGAGAGAGCCCAACGGACCTATTCATAATTATTGTTTCTTTGATTAACGGCGGCTCCAGTTGACTGGTGTCCTGAATCTCGAGTCTCCACCAACACCCTCTCTGTCTCTGTCTCTGTCTCTCTCTGTCTCTGTCTGTCTCTCTCTGTCTCTGTCTCTCTCTCTGTCTCTGTTCTCTCTCTCCCCCCCCCCCCCCCCAACTCTCACAAACATTTTTCTATCACTCTGCCTCACTGAAGCGGTTGAGACAGACGCAGATCGGGTGGCAAAAACAATCCGCACTCACACGTTGACACACAGTCACCTCACGCAGCGCGTGCGAAGTTGACGGCGCGAGAAATGAGGAGATAACGCGAGAAACGGGCATACGGGTTCTTCAAGTGATCGGATGATAATGGAGAACACGCAAAGATTGCAGCCGGTGCAATTAGCACGAACTGTCAGCGCTGATTTCTGTGACGTTTAATACTTTGACGCGAAAGACGAAGAGACAAAAAAAGGTATATCTAACTAGATGATATTATGCACAAAAAGAAGAAGAGGAAATTAGTTGGTAACTGTATCTCAGTATTCCGACAAACGCACAGAGCACTGTATCTCAGTAATCCGACAAACGCACAGAGCACTGTATCTCAGTAATCCGACAAACGCACAGAGCACTGTATCTCAGTAATCCGAAAAAACGCACAGAGCACTGTATCTCAGTAATCCGACAAACGCACAGAGCCGCCAAAATTCCGACAAACGCACAGAGCACTGTATCTCAGTAATCCGACAAACGCACAGAGCACTGTATCTCAGTAATTTCCCACAAACGCACAGAGCACTGTATCTCAGTAATCCGACAAACGCACAGAGCACTGTATCTCAGTATTCCGACAAACGCACAGAGCACTGTATCTCAGTAATCCGACAAACGCACAGAGCACTGTATCTCAGTAATCCGACAAACGCACAGAGCCGCCAAGACGTGAAGCAGAAGCAGTACTTTAACAAATCTACAGGTACATGAGGATGGAGCAGAAAAGAAAACACCAAAAACAAAAAAACAAAAACGTGAATATAACTACAACAGGAACGTGAAGTAGAATAATCCAAAAGTAGACTACAGCAACAGGACGAACAACAATAACAACAGAAAAGAAGACAACAACAACAGAAACAACAACAGTGAGAGGAACCGAGAGAAGACAACAACGGGAACAAGAATACAATACAACAATACTTTATTAATCCTTAAATTTTAAAAAGGAAACTGAGATCTATGTCTGCCTTTGACAAATAACAAATAATAACAAGTACATAAAAACGTAAGTACTATACAATTTTACTCATTTAATTAGAATAAAAACTTAATAAAAACCAAGTGAATAAACAGTAAGAACAAAATACAGCTGCAATCACAATGGTGCGTGCGTGTGTGTGAGAGAGAGCGAGGGGAGAGAGAAGAAGAAGAAGAAAAGATGATCACAACAACAACAACAACAATAACAACAACAGGAACGAACAAGAAGAAGAAGAAGAAGCGAGAAGAAACAACATCAACAAGAAAAGGAAGAAAAATCGGAAGAAAACATCAACAGGAACGAACAACTACAGCCAGAAGAACCGAGAAGAAGACAAGAACAAAATGAACGAAAAAAGGCAGTGTGCTAAAGAAATAAAGCGTGCGGCTTCTGTTCAATTCACTCTGCTGGATTCAAACTCGATGACACAGATTATCAAAAGTACTGGGTTCTACTTTGACCCCCCACCCCCGGCCAAGTTTGATTCCCCCTCCCCCCCCCCCCCCCCCCCCCCATTTTTTTCCCCTTTGTCTTGCTTCGTCTTCTTTTTTTTTCTTTTTTTTTTATGTTTTTTTATAAGTTTGTTTTTAATATATATTATATATATAAAATATTTTAATATATATATATAATATATTTTTAATATATATATAAAATAGACCTTTTCCCCCCAATGAAAAAAATTTTTTGGGGTATCTAAATGTGTAGCCCCAGGAGGTACAATGGTAGTCATAGTGAAATCAGTTAAAAACGGGGCTGATTTATCATCCACACATTCCCAGATTCTCATTCTAAACTCCCCAAGAGTCAAAAAAAAACACACAAAAAAATTTTGTCATAAAAATTTTAAACAAAAATACAATTATTTTGCTGTAGTGTAACACTGTAATTGTAGTATTGTTCTTTCTATCTCAGTTACAAATTTAGACAAAATAAACGTTTGTCCCCAAAAACACAACACCCCAAACCAAACCCCCAAACTTTTCTCATCCTTTCTATGAGCTTTACTGAAATTTATTAAAATTTTTGAATCAGAAACCCAGTGCCTGGAAAAAAGATAAACGTAAAGGGGACAGCATTGGGCCCGCTACCAAGGTCTCAGCCAAAACACAATGGTGTAGATCCGTTCAGGTCTCTTGCTGGGCCGTGCCCTGTGGAAAGTGGGAAAATTGTAAAGCCAGCATCTTGACTCAGAAAGAGGTGCAGTTGTACCCGACAGCTGCCGTCCCGGCCCCCCCCCCCCCCCCCCCCCCCCCAGAAGGAAATTTTTACAGAAACATTTTGCCAGTAAACCCCCCCCCCAAGCACCCTACTCAAAAGCCTAGTACAATTTTTTTTTCCCACCCCACAACCCGTAAAGACAAAAGAAATTTTTTCATTTTGGGTGATCCCCAACAAAATGCCAAACATTGTAATGGTGTAATTTGCTCAAAGGGGGGTAACTCTACGGACTAGTGCTATCGATGTTTACAAGGGGGAAAACTATATCAGTTTGTTGCATTAAAATGGGGGGGGGGGGGGGGGGAAAGGAGAAAGAGACAGACTTGAAGCTTGGGAAAAAAATTTCCAGTCGCCTTGAACTCCTTGTAGGACTTGCTCTAAAAAGGTTGCCTTTTTCAGGGGTTTTTTTAAAAAAAAAACGACCACCATGCTTGCATGATAAAAAATCCGATTTGCAGGTGGTGCAAAGAACAAGTTCGTGCCTTTTCCCTTTAAGGAACCCAAAAAACTAAGCTTAGTGGTCAGCGGGAGAAAAATTCTGGGATGGGAAATTTTTTCCTTTTAATCGCCAAACAGAGCCTTTGGGAAACTAAAACCGAGTCTTCTGAAGAAAAAAGTTTTATACGCCGCTTTTCCCACTGGACATTTTTTCCCAACTGAAGGGAGGTTCGGATGCGTTCAGAACCTATGTTTCGCCGAAAAAAGCGCTGCTATTGCAAGACTTGATGCGCGCGTATCATAAGCGGGGCACGTACCTTTTGAACACGGCGGCCGTGTCAAAAATAGGATCGCATAAAAAAGAGGCCCAAATTTAGCTGTCGCTATCGCGTACCAAAACGAAGTCATTTCGTAGTTTGTGAAAGCAAGCGAGATGCGTATTTTGGGCTTAAAATGTGAAATTTTCTAGCCAAATGCGTAGACTAAAAAGGATATATATAAAATTAAAATAGTGTGTGTGTGGGGAAAAGGAGAGAGAAGAGAGAGAGAGAAGAGAAGAGAGAGAGAGAGAGAGGAAGAGAGACAGACGAAGACCGGAAGGCGAGGGGAGAAACTCGAAACATTTTTTAAAGGGTTTTTTCAGTAAAAAACCCTAACAATAGTTTTGTGAATCTAAGGGTTTTATTTAGTTTTAAAAAAAGGAGAGAGAGGGGGGGGGGGGGGGGGGGGGGGGGGGGGGGTTAAATTTTTAAGCAGTTTTTGAATGATTTGCTTTTATTTTTTCATTTTCTTTGCTTACCCCCTTCATACTCGTCGGCTTAGGAAGAACATTAGCCTACATAACAACACTGCCAGACAGAGGAGGGGGTAGGCCACACATAACGTAATATAGGATGGAGACCCCGGGTTCATAGTTCACGACTAGGCTATACACCTAACATAATACAGCGTGGAGATGATGGGTTCATAGTTCACGCCTAGGCTCACATAATACAGCGTGGAGATGATGGGTTCATAGTTCACGCCTAGGCACACATAATACAGCGTGGAGATGATGGGTTCATAGTTCACGCCGCCTTCCCAACATCAAAGTTGCCGCTTAGCAGTACAAACATCGCACTTGTCTGTCTCACCCTGTGTCGGCCAATCACCTGCTCCGACAGTCGGGTTATCACAGCGTGTCGCTAACAGCTCCGCTTGGCGGACAATGGACGGCTGCACGGCAGCCATTTGTCAGGCGTCCCGCCAGAAGACGGAGAATCCCAGGCTCCAGCCCACAGCTATTGTTGTCGTCACAATGCCAGGAGGTTCCCAGCGTCGAGTTCTTGGGCCATCTGCGCGTGCGAGGCGCGTGGAAAGGGAAATAATACACAGAGGGCGTTTTTCTTGAGTGGGGGTTTAATTTGTGGTGTGTGTTGTGTTGGTGTGTTTTGTGTGGGGGGTGCGTGGGGGTGTGGGTGTGTTGTGTTGGGGTTTTTTTGTTTGGGTGTGTGTGTTGTGTGGGGAGTTTGTGCATGTGTGTGTGGGTGTGTGTGGTGTGTGTGTGTGTGGGGTTTGGGGTGTGGTGGGGTGAAGTGAGTGAGTGAGTGATGAGTGAGGGGTTTGAGTGAGTGAGTGAGTGTGCGTGCGTGCGTGCGTGTTTGAATGAGCGCAAACTGACAGGCTGTGTGCAGCAAGCAGGTAAGGTGTTTTACACCATCCGCCAGTACACTTATATCAGGGCGACAGCAAAATAACAGTTAAAACTAACGTGACATAACTGACGCGTGACCAAAGTCTCAAGAAACAACTAGAGAACAACAACAAAAATGCACTAAAACCTGTTAAACGAACCACTTTGATTTACATGGTGGTGGGGGGGGGGGGGGGGGGGGGGGGGGGGGGCGGGGGGAGACGGAAAGACAGACAGGGCTAGCACGCAAAGACCTTGAAATGAGAGACGTAGCTGCAAGACAGGCTGGGGAGAAAGAGAGAGGAGGAGGAAAGAAAGAACCCGAGAGAGAGACAGAGAGAGAGAGACAGAGAGAAACAGAGAGAGAGAGAGAGACAGAGAGAAACAGAAAGAGAGGGAGAGAGAAACAGAGAGAGAGAAAACAAAGAGAGAGAGAGGGGGAGAGAGAGAGAGTGTGGTGTGGTGTGTTTTGTGTGGGGGTGGGGTGTGTGGGTTTGTGTGTGTGGGTGGGGTGTGTGTGCTTAAAGAGAGATAGAGAGAGAGAGAGAGAGGGGAGAGAGGAGAGAGAGAGAGAAGGAGAGAGAAGAGAGAGGGGAGGAAAAACTGTATGAATGAATAAAATGGTAAACCCCAGCTTTATTTTACTGGGTAGCGGAGTAGACAGCACGGCGGAGTTTTTTAACATACAGCCCGAGAGGGGAAAAAGGGAGGGGGGGGGGGGGGGATGGGGGGGGGGAAGAATCAAAAGAAGAGGAGGGAGGGGGTGGGGAGGAGAGAAAAATGGGGGGGCAGAGAGAGAAACAGAAGAGAGAGGAGGGAGGGGGTAGGGAGAGAGAGAGAGAGAGGGGGAGACAGAGAGGGGAAATAAGACAGAGAGAGGAGGGAGGGGGTAGGGAGAGAGAGAGAGAGATGGGGAGACAGAGAGAGACATACAGACAGAGAGAGGAGGGAGGGGGTAGGGAGAGAGAGAGAGATGGGGAGACAGAGAGAGACATACAGAGAGAGGAGGGAGGGGGTAGGGAGAGAGAGAGATGGGGAGACAGAGAGAGACATACAGAGAGAGGCAAACGGGAGAGAGAGTGTATGGGAAACACAATAGTCAACCTGTGAAGTCGACACGTGTACAAACAACACGCAAACAAACACGGGTCGAGCGACAGACCCCGCCGGAAAGGACGCATGCCGGATGCCGGACCGACAAAGGTTCCGGCGGACCAAACAGCGGGGGCAAAACGACAGAAATATAACTCATGGGAACCAACATGACTCGGGACAGTTTCCCATGACCCCTCTGCAATTAGGCAGTCAATTCATCCCCCCACCCTCCCCCGCCCCTCAGGGTACGCGGGTGCAGGGAGCGGTGCCAGACGATACCCCGGCCATTAATTAACCCGTTCCTGTCGATCCCAAGTTCGACCACTCTCCCTCACAACAATGCCACGGGGCACAACTCGGCGAGCGGTCCACAGAGACAAGGGGGCTTCACTCGGCCGCACAAAGGGACAAGGGGTGAAAACTCTGGCATCTGGCCAGAAAGGCCGCCAGAAACGGTTGCTATAGTGACACATCTGTGCCTGTCTTTCGAAAGCTTTGTTTTCCGCAACAGTCGGGTAAGGCGCTACCCGATGACTGACCGGACCACACAACAGCAAGTGTGTCTGCTATGGCGGATTTCTAGCGTAAAAAGACAAAATTACTAATTAAATTATCTGCAAATAATTACTAATTATCTCTACATATGAGTAAATGTGTCTTTTAACGCTTGGTTCTAACGGCTTAAATGCGTCAAAAGGACAAAATTACTAAATTACACACACACACACACACACACACACACACACACACACACACACACACACACACACACACACACACACAGAGAGAGACACAGAGAGACACAGAGAGAGACAGAAGCTTTAGAAAGACAGACAGACGGTGACAGTGAGACAACGAAAGACAGAGACAGGTAGCGACCGACAGAGACAGAGAAAGACTGACAGACAGAGCCCTAGAGACAGAGGAAGACGGAGAGACAGATAGAGACAGACAAACAGACAGACAGAAAGCTAGACGATAAATACTGAGAGACAGACGTCGAGGGTTGCAGTCATCGTAACGGAAATATCGGCTTGACACGTTACATGCACAGCCTACAGCTTAAAGACACAGATCAACAGGATCGCCTCCGATATCAAGTCGCCAGACCCACTGATGTGCAGGAGCTTGAGGCCAGGGGAGATCAAGAGCAGGGAGGTGGAGCTGGGCTCTCATAGCTGATGGATTGTCTTGCTGCTGAGTTATAAAGCAACACTGAAACAAGCACAAGAGAGCAGAGCCCAGGAGAGATCTAGAGCAGGGAGATAAAACTGGGCTCTCATGGCTGGATGGATTGTCTTGCTGCTGAATTGTTCCTCAACACTTGCTTTTCGAACACTGTCTTTGTGAATTGTTCCTCAACAGTTGCTTTTCGAACACTGTCTTTGTGGATTGTTCCTCAACAGTTGCTTTTCGAACACTGTCTTTGTGACTTTGTTCCGCACAGCCGTCGAAAGGGCGAGAGAGGGCCATCGTCAATCAGACGAAAAAGTGGAACCGTTTCAAAGGCAACGTTGGGGAAACGTCTGAGAGACGGGGTGGAGCGCATATATGGGCTTTTCCGAGCTCACAGATACCATCTTGAACTGAACCGAACAGAGCTATTGAAACAGCAGTTAGCGGAGGACACAAGCTGCTTGGCACTGGCGGAGTCCCCGCCTCCTTAGCACTGTTTTTCTCTCTTGCCGGTCCTTGTTTTTTTGGTCACGCCACACCAAGGGAAAAAACCCCATCCCTTGTTTCCCCGTCCCTGATAAGTCTTATGGGTAATATCCAAGGAGGCGGTCGGAAATTCCTGGGGCATTTTATACGCCATTTCAGGTCACAAATATCATCACAATCAGCCAAACAGGGTCATACGAAGTGAATAAACCGACAATTTGCATCAGAAAGTGAGTTTTGTCATATTTGTTTCCGTCGGTGTGCATAATTATTCTCTTTTCAGACATTTGATCTAGATCTAGTTTCCGTGTAACCGTGCACGCGTCCTGAGTGCTGATGTCGGCAAAACATTCGATCGTGTAACAATCGATCGGCAAAACAATCGATCGTCTCACCCATTTAGTGATTTACGGACTGTACTCAAAGTCACTTTTGCTACAAAATAAAATGTTGGCTTCGTTCGCAAGATGTGACCCTGTTTGAGTGATTCTGATAATACTTGTGGCCCGAAATGGCGTTTAAAATGTCCCAGAAATTTCCGACCGTCTCTTCGGATATTGCCGCCTTTTTCTTAGGTTTCTGTGGACGCAGAGCAGCATATATATATATATATATAAGAATGCTAATGGCCCCCGGTAAATCCAAAGGCACAAAGGACACGTGTATCTCGCTCGTATCCTGTGCGTCTACAGACTGGTGTGTATGGTGTGTAGTCCGTGTCCCTCTGTGTTGTACACTGTCACATCTGTCGACACCGTTAAGTTACTATCGAACGGTTGTTAATGCGCTTAACGTTCGGCGGTTACACTGACCACACTCACAAACGCAAAGATCAGAGCAAACAGCTTTGGTCGAATTTCTCGGGGCGGGGGAAGGTTTGTGTGTTGTGTGGTGTGGGTTGTGTGTGGGGGGGGGGAAGAGAGAGAGGAGAGAGGGGGAAGAGGAGGAGAGAGAGGGAAAGGGGAAGAGAGAGAGGAGAGAGAAGACAGACAGAAGAAACAGACAAAGACAACAGCGACAGAAGGCGGCAGAAGGGAAAAACAGACAGACAGGCAGACAGTCAAGAAGACAGAAAGAGTTAGACACTGAGAAGACAGACCACGCTTCTGTAAGGATGGTATAGCTATTTAACACTGTATGGATATTCAGACAGCTTCCAGTTCACCCAAAGACACTACAACGGAGCTTGTAACTACAGCGTATCGTCTCTGCTTCACAGCACTTGAAGGAGAATGAAGAAAGCAGATTTCGCCTAACATAAGGAGTGCCCCGTATCCACTGCGTAACCAGTCAGGGCAGAGTTTGCAGGAAGGGTGCCGGAAAGCTGCATTTGGGGTGTGAGTGCACCCTTTCAACTGCGTAACCAGTTAGTGCCGAATTTGGAGGAAGGGTGCCAGAAAGCTACATTTGAGTGCCCCGTATCCACTGCGTAACCAGTTAGGGCAGAGTTTGCAGGAAGGGTGCCGGAAAGCTACATTTGGGGAGTGAGCGCACCCTATCAACTGCATAACCAGTTAGGGCAGAGTTTGCAGGAAGGGCCCCGGGAAAAGGGGAATTTGGGGGTAAATTAACCCCCGTTGGGCGGGCAGGAAAACCCAGAAAACAAAAACCAAAACAACTAAACCCAAGGGAACCCAAAGGGGGCCCAAAGCCAATTTGGGGTTCCCATATCCAGTTAGGGCAAAAGTTTGCAGGAAGGGGGGGCCAAAAAAGGGGGCCTAAAATTTTGGGGATTTTGAGGACCGAAAAAGCCAGACCGGGAAATTTCCCGTTCGTTCAGCGTTGTTTTACGTCCACAGAAACCGTACGGACTATTAGGGCCCAGGACGGCCCCTCGACTTTCACACAGCTCCTGACCTCTGCGAGATAGTCTTTCAAGTTCATTTTGTTTACGTCCACAGAGACCGTACGGACTGTTAACTAAGGACGGGGAGCCCAGGAGGGCCCACCTCCACTTTCACACAGCTCCTGAGCTCTGGTGACCCCAAAATTCCCCAGTTTTGCATTACGTCCACAGACCCCCGTAGGGACCTTTAGGGAGGGGGGGGGGGGGGGGGGGGGGGGGGGGGGAAACCAGGACGGCCACCTGGGATTTTCACACACCTTCTGGAGCTCTGGTGGAGTTTGCGGCATGTGCGGAAGGCTACTTCAGACGGTGTGCAACACGTGTGGTTGTCTGTAACATGAACAGCTCCCGCAGTCGTTGCCATTCGGTCAGATTTACATTTTCCAATCTGACACCCGCTAAGTACATGCAAATTGCCTTATTAATTACTGCCACGGACACAATGGCTGCGACATTCTTCACACCCGTTGGCCGCTGCTGCTGCCTTGGTGGCGGTGGTGGGGATGGGGGGGGGGGGGGGGGGGGTATTCCCGTCTCGAGTTTGATCGTTGCAGAGACCACGGCGCGGTGGTTGTAGCTGTGAGTCAGGTGCGTGAACAAGAGGTCGGGTTGTGAGTATGACTATGAGTGGATGAGTGAGTGCGCGAATGAATGAATGGAAGAAGCAAGCAATCGACAGGAACAGACTGCAGAGCGAGTGAGAAACACATACACACTTAATCTCTGTCTGTCTGTCTGTCTGTCTGTCTGTCTGTCTGTCTGTCTGTCTGTCTGTCTGTCTGTCTGTCTGTCTGTCTGTCTGTCTGTCTGTCTCTCTCTCTCTCTCTCTCTCTCTCTCTCTCTCTCTCTCTCTCTCTCTCTCTCTCTCTCTCTCTCTCCCTCTCTCCTCCCTCCCTCCCTCTCTCTCTCTCTCTGATGATGATGATGATGAACGACGACGATGTAGACAACAACTGCAACTGCTGCCGTAAACAGTGTAGGTGGTTATAAAAGAAACGCCTCATACAATCTGAGTTGTCTGTTTCTTCTTCTTCAAATGTCGCTTTACGTCCACAGAGACCATAAGGACTATTAGGGACGGGGAGCCCAGGACGACCACCTCCACTTTCACACAGCTCCGGAACACTGAGTTGTTTGTTGATGATGATGATGATGATGATGATGATGATGATGATGTAGAGCTTCATGTCCTCGGATGTCGGTTGCCATATTAGGGACAAACTGTGACCAATGGTTCAATATTGCTTTACGTCCACCGAAACCATAAGGCTCGTTAGGATGGAAAGCCCAGGACGGCCACCTCGACTTTCACACAGCTCCTGAACTCTGTTGTCTGTTAAAAACTCACTGTTATTTGAACACTGACGAAAAAGAGTCACTTAGCTGGCATTTGTCGGAGATGTATGGCGTAGTGAGTTATGGCATGCGGTAGCTGGAGGTAGGATGGTGAAAATCGATACTGGGAGTTGGCTCCTACAGCAGGACGGCACTGCGGGGTGGGGATGCACACTGGGTGAGTTGGGAGGGGGGGAGGCGGGGGGGAAGGGAGGGGGGAGGGGGGGGGGGATGGAGGGGGAAGGGGGTGTGTGAGTGGGGGAGGGGGGGCAGGGGATGGAGGGTGGAGGGGGGAACTGGAGGGGCTGGGGATGGAGGGGGTAGAACTGTGTGAGTGGGGGGGGGGGGGGGGGGGCATGGGGAGGAGGGGGGTGTAGATGTGTGAGTGGGGGGGGGGAAAAGGGGGGGGGGCATGGGGATGGAGGGGGGAGTAGGAACTGTGTGAGGTGGGGGGGGGGGAGAATGGGGGGGGGGAGGGGATGGGGGGGGAAGTAGGAACTGTGTGAGGGGGGGGGGGGGGGGAGGGAGGAGGGGGAGTGGAATGGTGGGGGGGGGGGGGGGGGGGGCATGGGGATGGAGGGGGATGGGATGGTGGAGTGGGGGGGGTGGGGGGGGGGGGGGGGGCATGGGGATGGAGGGGGGAGTGGAACTGTGTAAATTGGGGGTGGGGGGGGGAAAGGGTGGGGGGGCATGGGGGATGGGGGGGAGTAGGAACTGTGTGAGTGGGGGGGGGGGAGAATGGGGGGGGGGGGGGCATGGGGAAGGAGGGGGAGTAGGAACTGTGTGGTGGGGGGGGGGGAGAGAATGGGGGGGATGGGGATGGAGGGGGAGTAGGAACGTGTGAGTGGGGGGGGGGGGGAGAATGGGGGGGGGGGGGGGATGGGGGGGGGGGGGTGGAATGTGTGAGGGGGGGGGGAGAGAATGGGGGGGGGGGGGCATGGGGATGGAGGGGGATGGGGAAAATGTGTGAGTGGGGGGGGGGGGGGAATGGGGGGGGGGGGGGCTGGGGATTTTAACTGTGTGGTGGGGGGGGGGGGAAATGGGGGGGGGGGCAGGGGGGGAGGGGGGGGGGGTGGGTGGTGGGGGGGGGGGGGGAGAATGGGGGGGGGGGGGTTGGGGATGGGGGGGAGTAGGAACTGTGTGAGTGGGGGGGGGGGGGGGGGGAATGGGGGGGGGGGGGCATGGGGATGGGGGGGGGGAGGTGTGTGAGTGGGGGGGGGGGGAATGGGGGGGGGTGCATGGGGATGGAGGGGGTAGTAGGGAATGTGTGGGGGGGGGGGAGAAGGGGGGGGGGGGGATGGGGGGGGGGGGGAGTAGGAATGTGTGAGTGGGGGGGGGGGGGAGAATGGGGGGGGGGGGGGGGGGCATGGGGATGGGGGGGGGTTGGGGGGTTGGGTGGGGGGGGGGGAAGAATGGGGGGGGGGCAGGGGGATGGAGGGGGGAATGGAACTGTGGAGTGGGGGGGGGGGAAAAAATGGGGGGGGGGGGGCAGGGGATTGGGGGGGGGGAGTAGGAACTGTTGAGTGGGGGGGGGGGGGGGGGGGGGGGGGGGCAGGGGGAAAGGGGCCCTTTGGAGTGGGAAAACTTTTGTGATTTGGGGGGGGGGGGGGGGGGGGGCCCAGGAGGCGTACGGGGGGAGGGGGAGGGGGGTGGGGGAAAGGGGGAGGTGAAGCGAAAGTGTGTCGGTGTCAAGAGGGGATAAACTATAAACTTCCCATCTATTGTCCAAGAACTCTCTGAAATGAAAGCCGCGGTTTACAGGGTATGACCTCCCCACCCCCCCCCCCCCCCCCCCCCCCCCCCCCCCCCCCCCCCCCCCCCCCCCCCCCCCACCCCCCCGCGCCCACCCATCGCGAGGCAGGCGCTCAGAGCCACACATTAAAAGGCCTAACCCACACCTCACGCCAAAGGGTTTCCAACGCCGCAACCACAGGACCAGTTGCACGTCATTTCCCGGGACAACCTTGTCGCCAGGTACTGGCCTGTTACGTGCTGGATCGCCATCGGAGCGTGCTCCACGCGCGCGGGACAGGCTCTAAAAAGCCAGCAGCAACAGTCGTTAAAACCAAGGACCGTACGTAAACGCCCAAGTCCGTACGGTACAGTTGAAGAAAATAAACTCCGTCAGAGTTTAGGAGCTGTGAACAGGGAGGTGGGCCTAGGCTCTCATACCTTACCCCATTCTTCCCCCGTCCCTGATAAGTCTTATGGTTTCTGTGGACGTAAAGCACCAGCAAAGAAAGGAAGAAACTCGGTCTTCAGAGCTCGGGAGCTGTGTGAACAGGGAGGCGGGCCTGGGCTCTCACTGCCTACCCCATTCTTCTCCCGTCCCATACAAGCCATACGCTTTCTGTGGACCCGTCCCATACAAGCCATACGCTTTCTGTGGACCCGTCCCATACAAGCCATACGCTTTCTGTGGACGTAAAGCACGCAAAGAAAGAAGAAGATAAACTCAGTCAGAGAGAGCTAAGGAGCTGTGTGGAAGTCGAAAGTGAAAGAGCTGTGTGGACGTTCTGGACTCCCCGACCCTAACAGTCCGTACGATCTCCATCCTGGACGCAAAGCAACACTGAACGTTGAACTGGTCAGATTCACAGGTCAGGAGCTGTGTAAAAGTCCAGGTGGACGCCCCGGGCTTCCCCGAGTCGCTAATAGTCCGTACGGTCTCTGCGGACGTAAAGCGACAGTGAAGAAGGAGTAAACTTCTCGCGCGGTATGGGGCTCGATGGAGACTTTGTTAGCACGGCACAGGTGTGGACGGAGACTTTGTTAGCACCGCACAGGTGTGGGTGGAGACTTTTTTAGCACCGCACAGGTGTGGGTGGAGACTTTGTTAGCACCGCACAGGTGTGGGTGGAGACTTTGTTAGCACCGCACAGGTGTGGGTGGAGTCGATACATTTTGGTTTTCCCCCAAATTTACTATTCCGCCCGGGGTTGGGCTGGACATTGGGGGGTGTTGTGTGTGTGTTTTTGTGTGTGTGTGTGTGTGTGTGTGGGAGGGGTGTGTGTGGTGTGTGTTTTGGGGTGGTGGGGGTTGTTGTGTGGGTGTGGTGTTTGTGTTGTGTGTTTGGTTTTGTTTTGGAATTTTGTGTGGTTTGGGTGTGTGTGTGTGTGTGTGTGTGGTGTTTTGTGTGGTGTGTGGGGATATGATGTTTTTGTGGGGTTGTGTGTGTGTGTGTGTGTGGGGTGTGTGTGTGTGTGTTGTTGTGTGGGGTGTGTGTGGGGTGTGTTGTTTTTTGGGGTGGGCGAGAGAAAGAGAGAGAGAGAGAGAGAGAGAAAAGGAAGAGAGAAAAAGAAAAAAGGAAGGAGGAGAAGGGAAGGGGGAAAAAAAAGACGGGCAGACAGACAGACAGACAGCCCGACAGACAGACAGAAGACAGAGACAGGGGGACAAACAGGAGAGACGAGCCCGGGGACAGAGACAAAGAAAAGGGGAGACAGAGAAAAAGGCCCAGCTGCAGACAGAAAGACACTTTTCATGAGGTAACTGAAGTAACGGGCGAGGAAAGCGGACCCGAAATCGAGGCTCAGGAGAAACAGGCTAGGGAACAGACGACATGGAAAAGTCTATACCACGGCACGCTCTCTCTGCTTTTCCCACACCCCTCCCATGCGCCTCGCTTTCGGTCCCGTGACCCGCCGTGACCTCTCTGAGGGACGGGGCGGTCCGTGTTGGTTACGTAACAGCCCCCACCCACGCTTTTTCTGCCATGTCCAAGTTCAGTGTTGCCTTTTCTAAGACAAAAAGAGTCCAGGCGGATGGGGGGGGGGGCGAGGGTAATGGACTTCACGAAAAATTAGAAAGCTTTCCGGGTCCAGGTGAATCGAGAAAAGGGAGGGGGAGCTGGACTCTCACGAAGAAGTTTTAACCTTTTCGGGGCCAGGCGAGATCGAGAGGAGGGAGGTGGTGTGGGCCCCCAAAATTTGCCCCCGGGGAGATCAAACAATTTACTGGGGGTAAGAAAAGTTTTTGACTTTTTTCCTTTGGTTTTTGTGCCTCAAAAGCAGTGCAAGGAAAAATTTTTTTGGCCCCCCCCCCCCCTCCCAAACCCCCCCCCCCCCCCCCCCCCCCCCCCCAAAGCATTTTAAAAGCAGTTGCCCTATCCTAGCGCTCCCGTGGCGAGGGGACACCCCCTTTTTCACTTCCATTGTTCTGGGGGCGGCCCCGGCCTCCCCGGTCCCTTTCCGGGGGTTTTTCCCCCCCCCCCCCCCCCCCCCCTTCCCCCCCCCCCCCCCCCCCCCCCACCCCCCCCGGGAAGTAAAAAACAGCGTCAATGGAAAACAGCTGCGGGTCCCTGCCATAAACCCCCTTTACATACGGTGTTATTTAAACCGAAGAAAAAATAATTTAAAATTTTTTCAAAAAAGGTTCCTCAAATTGTGTTTTGTGGGTGTGTCGGGTTTTGGGGTGCGTGTGTGTTGGCCGGGGGGTGGGTGGTTTTGGTGTTTGGTGTGTGTGTGGTGTGTGTTGGGGGTGGTGTGTGTGTGCATGTGTGTGTGTGTTTGTGGTGTGGGTGTGGTGGTGTGTGTGGGGTGTGTGTGTATGGTTTTGTGTGTTTAGGGGAGAGAGAGAGAGGGGAGAGAGAGAGGAGAGAGAGAGAGAGAGGGGAGAGAAAAGAGAAAAAGAGAGAGAGAGGAGAGAGAGAGAGATTGTTGTGTGTGTGGTGTGTGTGTGGGTGTGTGGTGTTTTGTGTGTGTGGTGTTTGTGTGGCGGTGTGGAGGGGAGGGGAAGAGAGAGAGAGAGAGAAAGGGGAGGGGAGAGGGGGGAGAGAGAAGAGGGAGAGAGGGTGGTGGTGGTGTGTGTGGTGTGTTTGTGTGTGGTGTTTTGGTGGTGTGTGTGTGTGTGGGTGTGTGTGTTGTGTGTGTGTGTGTGTGGGTGTGTGGTGTTTGGGGTGTGTGTGTTTTATGTGTGTTTGTGTGGTTGGGGTGTGTGTGTGGTGTGTTGTTGTGTGTGTGTGTGTGGGGTGTTTGGGGGTGTGGTGTGGTGTGTGTTTTGTGTGTGGGGTGGTGTGTGTGGGGTGGTGGGTTTATGTGTGGTGTGGTGTGTGTGGGTGTGTGTTTGGGGTGTGTGGTAGTGTGTATGGCGGGGGTTTTGGGGTGTGTTGTGGTAGGGGTGGTGTGTGTGTGTGTGTGTTTTGTGTGGGGTGGGGGTGGTGTGGTGTGTGTTGTGCGTTTCGTGCGTGGGTGTGGTGTGTGTGTCTGTGTTTTTGTGGGTGTGTTTTTGGGGTGTGTTGGTGTGGTGTGTGTTTTTTTTGTCTGTGTGTGTTTTGTGTGTTTTGGGTATGGGGAGAGAGAGAGAGAGAGAGAGAGAGAGGAAAAGAGGAGGAGAGAGAGAGAGAGGGGAGGGGGAGGAGAGAGAGAGAAATTTTGTGTTGTGTGTGTGTTTGTGTGGTGTGTGTGTGGTGTTGTGTGTGTGTGTGGTGTGTGTGTGTTTAGGTGTGGGGTTTTTTGTTGGGGTGTGTGTGTTTAGAGAGAGAGAGAGGGGAGAGAGAGAGAGAAGAAAAAGGGAGAGAGAGAGAAGAGAGAAGAGAGAAAAGGGGTTTAGAAAAGAGAGAAATAGAGGGGAAGGTTGTGTGGCGTTTTTGGGGTGGGGTTTTTTTTGAGAAAAGAGAGGGGAGAGAAAAGAGAGAGAGGGGGAGAGAAGAGGAGAAGAGTAGGGGGAGAGAGAGAGGAGAGAAAAGAGAGGGAAAAAAAACGAGGAAAGGAAAAATTGTGTTTTGGGTGTTGTTGAATAAAAAATTTTGTGTGTGTTGTGTTGTGGGGTTTTGTGTGTTGTGGGGGGTGTGTGTTGGGGTGTGTGTTGTGTGTGTGGTGTGTGTGTGTGTGGAGCCAGAGGAATTTTATATTTTATATAAAATATATATAAAGAGAGAGAGAGGGGAAGAGAGAGGAGAGGGGAGAGAGAGAGAGAGAAGAGGGAGAGGAGAGAGAGAGAGAGAGAGAGATTTTTGGTGTTTGGGGTGTGTGTGGTGTGGTGGTGGTGTGGGTGTGTGTGTGTGTGTGTGTGTGTGTGTGGGGGAAAGAGAGAGCCAGACAGATATATATTTAAAATATATAATAGAGAGAGAAGAGAGAAGAGAGAGGGAGAGAGAGAGAGAGAGAGGAGGGGAGAGAGAAAAAAAGAGAGAGAGAGAGGAGGAGAGAGAGAGAGAGAGGGGAGAGAGGGGAGATTTCTTTCTTGCTTGCTTGCTTCCAAATTAAGATATTAGCACAAAGGCCGACTCACATATCTTCCGTTTCTACATTTCTACTAATAACCAAGACATTCACAGTAAATATTATTAAAAGAAGGGTATGACAAATACAGAAACAATAAAATAATTTAAAATAAAAATAATAACCCCAATATAAAACGAGACGCGACTGCAACGGAAATGAAAAAGAAAAAAAAGCAGTGAAAAAAAACGAGCGAAAAAGGGCAAAAACTGAATTAAACACACACACACACACACAACACAAAACCCCACACACACCACACACACACACACCACAACACACACGGGTAATTTTTCAGAGAGCAGGGGAAGGGGAGGAATAAAATTAAGAAAAAAAAACGACAATAACAAAAAAGGAAAAGGAACGGGTACTAAAAAAAAATTAAAAAAAAAAAACAAAAAAACAAAAAAAAAAACAACCCCGCACAACAACCCAAAAAAAAAAAGAAAAAAAGAAAAAAAAAGCGAGAGAGAGAGAGAGGGGAGGAGAGGGGAGGAGAGAGAGAGAGAGAGAGAGAGGAGAGAGAGAAGAGGAAAAAAAGATGAGGGGGGAGGAGGGAACTCGAACTCGAACTCCCAAAACTTTATTTTTCCCAAAGGGTTGTAGTTAGGTTCAAAAGAAACCCGTCTAACAACTAGTCCTTGGTAAACTACTGAATAAGTGAAAATGGAAAACAAATTTTTTGAAAACAAAAAACAAAAAAACAAAAAACCCTTTAACAAAATTTAAAATTTAAACATGATAAACAATATACAAACAAAAAAATAAAACAATACCCCTAAATAGTTAAAAAAAAATACAGGAACAGCAAAATCAGTGAAAATATTTTTAGAGCGAGAGAACTCGAACTCGAACTCGAAAACTTTATTTCCAAGGATTGAGTTTGGGTTCATTTAGACTTGCCTAACAACTAGTCCTTGCTAAGCTGTCGAATAAGTGAAAACTGGAGAAACAATTATATAAAAATAAATATAAAAATGTTTTACAAACTCGATTAATATTTAAACAGGATAAACAATATATAACAGAATGTGTAGAGAGAGAGAGAGAGAGAATGTGTAGAGAGAGAGAGAGAGAGAGAGAGAGAGAGAGAGAGAGAGAGAGAGAGGGGGAAACACAAGCTGAAGCAGTAGCAATAAACAAAACAGATGTTTACTACGTGACCCCGTAATCAGGTCGGGGATAGTTTGAGAGAGGCAGTCCAAGAATGTGTGTGTGTCGTGTAGGTCCGTGTGTCACATCGCTCACTTTCCGGCTCCTCTCTTGGCCTCCTCTAAATCCGCCTGACCTGATTCATTTCACCTGCATGTCAGTCGTTTCGGCGGGGGGGGGGGGGGGGGGGGGAGGTTGGGGGGGGGGGGGGAGATGCTTAAAAAAATGATGACTTACGGGTTTATCAAATCCAGTTTGTATTATTTTTATTGTACACAGAGACATTCCATAACTTCCTCTCTCTCTCTCTCTCTCTCTCTCTCTCACACACATCCTTCTCTCTACTACACATCTCCCCCTTTCTCTTCCCCCCACCCCCCCCCCCCCCCATCCTCTCTGTGAGTCCCTCTCTCTCTCTCATCCTGCCTCCCTCTCTCTGAGGATTCACAGACGCTACTGCCGTGAAGGAAGCCACGGACACAGTTCACACATGACAGACCACAGCCCTCAGCGTGACCTATCCGTTGCCAGCCTCAACGTGACTGGTGACAACAAACAGCGTGACGTCCTCTGCCTTCGCTAGGCTGCTCAGCGAGCCGCACGTGCCACACGGCGCCTGGATCTGCCCCAAAAAAAAAATTCCTTTTTGTTTAAACTAAAATTTGTGAGCCGGTTTGGCCCAGCGGAAAGGGGCTTTTAGTATAAGGCGGGTAAGCAAAAGGGGCCTGGGTTCGATTCCGCTTCGGCCTCCCTTCCTCTTAAAAAGGGGGTTGGGTCTGGGGGACACTGTCTTGTGACTTTGTCCTTTCACATTTAAATGAAACATTAAAAATGGCTCTCATCCCCTGCCCCCCTTTAAATGCAGGAGTCATTCTGGTGGTGACAGTTTTAACGATAGGTTTTAATCTCCCCCCCCCCCCCCCCCCTAATAAGCCTTCTGGTTTCTGGGGACTTTTAAGCACCATGTTTAACCCCTTCACTCCCCCACCCTGTAAAATGCCCGGGGCTGAAAGTGCACGGACACGCCTGCAAACAGTGTATTTTCCGGTCCTGTAACAGCTGTTTTCAATGCTATGTGTTTTGATAAAAACCCTTTTCCCCATCCCCTTGCCAAAAGGAAGCCAAAGAGGTTTTACGTTTCAAATTTCGCACATTGATGTGCCCGTTTTCAAATAATACCATGGCAGTAAAAGGGTTTAATTTTTAACTATGCTCGTAGGTTTTTTATTTGCAGGTCTTTGCGGGGTCTTTAAATCAGCCGTACGGTCAACTGCCCGTGTCAGCGTGTCGCCCGCCTTTTTGTCAGTGATGTTCTTGCGGAATCAAGGCACTTTTTAGGTGGGGACAGGGAGGAAGGGTTTTTTTTGGGGGTTTTGGAAACATGGGGGAGGGGGGGGGGGGGGTTCAGGAGGCGAGAGGGGAAAGGGGAGAGGGGGTTTTGGGGGGGCGGGGGGGTTGGGGGGGGTTAAAGAACACTAAAGGGGGGGGGAACTTCGAAAAACCACTTAAAAAAACTCAGGAGCTGTGTGAAAGTCGAGGTGGACGCCCCCCGGGCCCCCGCCCCCTAATATCCGTACGGTCTGTTTTGGACGTAAAGCGACACTAAACTGGAATTTTCATTGCCGCAATACCGTGAGCTGGCCAACGTGGCGGGGAGACACTACACCCCGGGTATCTGTGGGTGGCTTTACCCCCGGTGACAGCCGCTGTGAAGACGATCCCGGGGGTTAAAAGGAAAGGTGGCATCCCTCCGCTAGGCAGAGGTTCCCCAGGGAAAGATCAGTCGTGTTTAAAGGGCCCGGGTTGACTTATAATGGCGGCCCACAGCAAAAAAGAAAAAAGGGGCCAACCTTTTCCCCCGGGGGCCAGGGGGGAAAGGCGTCCCCCACCCGCCCCCCCCCCCCCACCCCAAAAAAAACACACACAAATATGTCACATTGTCCACAGCCCCTGTTTTACCCGGTCCCCCAAAATATGTCACATTGTCCCCTTGCCCACAGTGTCTACCCGGTCACCTCTATGTCACATTGTCCCCTTGTCTACAGTGTCTACCAGGTCACCTCTATGTCACATTGTCCCCTTGTCTACAGTGTCTACCCGGTCACCTCTATGTCACATTGTCCCCATGCCTACAGTGTCTACCCGGTCACCCCTATTTCACATTGGCCCCCTTGGGCCTACAGTGTCTACCCCGGGCACCTCTAATTTTTTTGTCCCCCTTTTTTAAAAGTGCTAAACCCGGGTTTACCTCTATGTCACATTGTCCCCTTGCCCGTGTTACCCGGTCACCTCTTTTGTCACATTGGGCCCCCTTTGGGCCCCACAGTGGGCTAAAACCCCGGGCACCTCTATGGGACATTTTCCCCCTTGGGCTACAGTGTCCCAAAACCCGGGGGGACCCCCTATGTCCCCATTGTCCCCTTGGGCTACAGTGCTACCCGGCACCTCTATTTCCATTTTTCCCCCCTTTCCTACAGTGTCTACCCGGTCACCTCTATGTCACATTGTCCCCATGCCCGTGTCTACCCGGTCACCACTATGTCACGTTGTCCCCATGTCTACAGTGTCTACCCGGTCGCCCCTATGTCACGTTATCCCCTTGTCTATAGTATCTACCCGGTTACCACTATGTCACATTGTGTCTTCCCGGTCCCCACTATGTCACATTGTGTCTTCCCGGTCCCCACTATGTCACATTGTGCCTTCCTGGTCCCCACTATGTCACATTGTGTCTTCCCGGTCCCCACTATGTCACATTGTCCCCCTTGTCTACCGTGTCTACCGTTTCCCCGTTATGTCACATTGTTCCCATGTCTACCCAGTGCCCACTACGTCACATTGTCCCCATGTCTACCGTGTCGCCATGTCTACCCAGTCCCCACTATGTCACATTTCCCCCCTGTCTACGTCACACTGTCCCCTTATCTACCCAGTCCCCACTACGTCACATTGTCTCCTTGTCTACGTCACATTGTCCTCTTATCTACCCAGTCCCCACTATGTCACATTTTCCCCTTGTCTACGTCACATTGTCCCCTTGTCTACGTCACATATCCCCCTGTCTACGTCACATTTTCCCCCTGTCCACGTCACATTGTCCTATTATCTACCCAGTCCCCACTATGTCACATTTCCCCTTTGACTACGTCATATTGTCCCCTTATCTACCCAGTCCCCACTACGTCACATTTTCCCCTTGTCTACGTCACTTTGTCCCCTTGTCTACCTCACATTGTCCCCCTGTCTACGTCACATTTTTCCCTTCCCCCTGTTCTAATTTTTTTCACATTGTCCTCTTATCTACCCAGTCCCCACTATGTTACATTTCCCCCTTGTCTACGTCACATTGTCCCCTTATCTACCCAGTCCCCACTACGTCACATTGTCCCCTGTCTACGTCACTTTGTCCCACTGTCTACGTCACATGGTCCCCTTATCTACCCAGTCCCCATTACGTCACATTGTCCCCCTGTCTACGTCACTTTGTCCCACTGTCTACGTTACATTGTCCCCTTGCCTACCGTTTCGTCATGTCCTCAGTCCCCACTATGTCACATTGTTCCCTTGTGTGCTCTCTGAGTTATTTTGATCAAACCAACAGCGAAACACAACGAACAAAAAACTAAAAAATATATATGTATATTTTTGTGTGTGGGTGCTTTAGTTATATTCATAACAACTTTGATTTGCGTTTGAGCGCTTGTTCTTGTCTAATTATATTGTCTATAAAGTGCGGTAGTAATTTATTAGTAGTACTCATGTACTTGTTTATAAGGAATGTCTTGTGTGAATGTAACTTTGCTTTCGAGCCCCCAGGGGCGAAAAGCTCAATGGAACCTTCAACACAGTCGCCACTGTGTAACAGTGTCCCTATGTCTACTGTGTCTCCATGTCTACCCAGTTCCAGTGCCCACTAGTCCCCACTATGTCTGTCTGTCTGTCTGTCTCTGCCTGCTAACCACGGACAGAATCGCACCCCAAACTCCTGTCGACACAAGCCAACTTGTTAGCCGATGACAGCACTGACCGCGCGCGTTTGTGTGTGTGTTTGTGTGTGTTTGGGGTGTGTGGGGTGTGTGGGGGTGTGAGAGAGAGAGAGAGAGAGAGAGAGAGAGAGAGAGAGAGAGAGAGAGAGAGAGAGGAGAGAAAGACAGAAAAAAGAAGAAGCAAAAACCCGGGAAAAATTTTTATTTTTTTTTTTGTGTGTTTTGTGTGTGTGTGTGTGTGTGTGTGTGAAGAGAGGAGAAAGAGAGAGGAGGAGAGAGAGAGAGAGAGAGAGAGAATGTGAGTGACGGCATCGCACCCCAAACTCCTGACGACCCAGGCCTACTTATTAGCCGGTGACAGCACTGCTGTGTGGTCAGTGTTGACGCTGTGTGGGAGATAAACAGGCCAGCTGGGGACCCGTGGAACAGACAGGGGTAATTAGGACGCTGTCCACTTGCAAACAGGTGCCTCCACTTTGGGCTTCCCCCTCAACCGGAGTGAGTGGAGGAGATCTGATCTTATCATGATCAAAGACCTGCCTGATGCTATCGAAGACTTGAGTCTTAGTTCGGAGGTTGGCTACATACGCGCGGGAACATATAATAGACACACACTCGCGAGCACACACTCGCGCACACACACACACACACACACACACACACACACACACACAACACACACACACACACACCCCGGGTTTTGGTAATACAAAGCCCCCTTTTTTTAAAAAGTTTAATAAACACTTCTAAGATTTCTCTCTCTCTCCCCTCTCTCTCTCCCCTTTTTTTTAAATTTTTTTTTTTTTTTTTTAACAAGGACTGAGTTGGGTTTTTGGCTTTTCAACGTAAACACAACCCTTGCAAAAAAAATTTTTTGGGGGAGCATTCTCTCTCTCTCTCTCTCTCTCTCTCTTTCTCTCCCCCCCCCCCCCCTTTTTTTTTACAAAAACAAAAATAACCCCCAAAAAAAAAACCCAACCACGCCGAAGGGAAGACAGACAGACAGACAGACATAGACAGAGAGCCAGAGAGAGAGTTCCCAAATACAAGCATTGATTTGTAGATCTTCGCTTCCCTTCCTCCGGCAGTGTTAATACTGTTATCGACAAGGATGCCCATTGTATCGCCGCCTGATCGCTTGCGTAATGTCACGTGGCCGAACTGAGACGTCACACAGCCTACGTCATCACGTCAAATCTCGCTGCCATCAGACAGTTTGCAGAGATGTTGCTGAGATCATCTGCACCTGGATCTAAAGAGAAGCTCGCGTTACATCGCTTGACGGCCCAGAAAAGATCAGATTGAAAGACGGTGTGTGTGTGTATATATGTGTGTGCGTGCGCCTGCGTGAATGTATGTGCGTGCGTGTGCGTGCGCGTGTCTGTCTAGTAGGTGCGTGCGTGCATGTGTGCGTGAGTGTGTGTGTGTGTTGGCGCCGGCGCGCGGGGCGGGTGTGTGTGTGTGTGTGTGTGTGTGTTTTTTTTTTTATGCACACCCCCAAAAAAACCATTTAAGTTACCAAGGGATTTGCATATTAAAATATGCTTTGACCCCCTAGTCTCCCCAAAAGATAAACCAGGTCGCCCCCCCCCCCCCCCCCCCCCCCAAAAAGACCCCCGGGGGGACCCTATTGTTTTCTGAATTTTCGCAGTTTAGCCCCAAGGAAAAGTGCCCGCAGCTGACGTTTTTTCGAGCCCTTGGTAATCAGTACGGCGGGGTTGGAGGAAGGATGTCGTAAACGGTGCTGGGAGTTTGTAAAACCCCCAAACCCGCTTTCCGGCACATCCTTCCAGTTGTTGTTGAAGTGTTGCTTTACGTGCACAGAAACCGTAGGCTTATTAGGGACGGGAGCCCAGGACGGCCACCTCGACTTTCACACAGCTCCTGAGCTCCGATCCTTCCTCCGACGTAAAAGTCTAAAACTCGGCCTCAGATAGACGGGCTTTGCTCCTAAACATGGCACGGCGGCTCAGGAGCTGTGTGAAAGGCGAGGTGGGCGTCCTGGGCCCGTCCCTACTAAACCTACGGTTTTTGTGCACGTAAAACAACACTCAACCAAACCATGGCCCGAACCTGGCTGCTGGCGGAAGGCTGCCGTAAGCCGATGGTGGAGTGTACAGCAACGGCTGGCACTCCAGTTGTAATCCAATCGTACGTCACTCACTACGGCGTCAGCCGAACGGTGGCGTTACGTCAGCGTTACGTCAGCGCATGACGCCCTTCTCCATCATTGGTCAAAAGGAGGGCGTCAGAGGCGAAATGGGTCGCAAAAGAGACGAGAAGGGGGGGGGGGGGGGGGGGGGGGGGAAAATTAAATGTAAATTGGGGAGTGAGGGGGGAGAATATGGGGTGGGGGGGGGGAGGGGGCATAAAAAAAGAGGTGGAGAAGGAGGGAATTGTGGGGGTGTGTGTGTGTGTGTGTGTGTGTGGGAGAGAGAGAAGAGGAGAGAAGAGAGAGGGGAGAGAAAAAGGAGAGGAGAGAGAAAAGGGAAGAGAAGGGCGAGGGGGGGGGGGGGGGGGGGGGGGGGGGGGGGGGGGGGGGGGACTTAGTCGCGGAGTGTGATCAGCGAGGTGTGGACGTGGGGGGGCGTGCGCGCGGAGCGGCCAGCATGCGGGTGTTCATTGATTCCCACCTCCCCACCCGGGCCCCCACGGGCCCAAACGATGCTCCCCCCAGTCACTCCCCCCCCCCCCCCCCCCCACCCCCCAGTCCTCCTGCCGCCCCCCCCCCCCCCCCCCCCGCCAGTCATAACGTGAAGGCACGTGGCCCAGGGGTTTTAGTCGGAGGCGATGTATAGAACAAACTGACCCCCCACCCCCCCCCCGCACCCCTTATCCTTCCACGAAACAAAACAAAAACGAACTAACCCCCCCTTGTTTTTCAAACTCAGGGGCTGTGGAATACCCAGGTTTGGGGCCTGGGGCCCCTTTTTTTCTTTTCTTTTTTGTTTGTTTGTTTTTTTTTTTGTTTTTGTTTTTTTTTTTTTTTGTTGTGTGTGTTTGGGGGGTGTGTGTGTGTGTGTGTGTGTGGGGGTGTGTGTGTGAAAAATTTGTGTGTTTGGGGTGTGTGTGTGTGTGTGTGTGTGTTGTGTTTTGTTGTGTGTGTGTGTGTGTGTGTAATGTGTGTGTGTGTGTGGTGTGTGTGTGTGTGTGGGGTGTGTGTGTGTGTGTGGGTGGGTGTGGTTGTGTTTTGGGGGGTGGGGTGTGTGTGTGTGTGTGTGTGTGTGTGTGTGTGTGTGTGTGTGTGTGTGTGTTTTTGGGGGTGGTGGTGTGTTTTGTGGGTGGTGTGTGTGTGTGTGTGTGTGTGTGTGTGTGTGTGGGTTTTGGGGGGGGGTGGGGGTAGGCTGACCCGTTTCAAGATCAAAAGACTAAAACCGGCAATGGATGAACATTAGTTGTGCCTTATGCTGTACATGTATCAGAAGAAGTCACACACACACACACACACACACACACACACACACACACACACACACACACACACACACACACACGCACACATCATATTTCCCCACAAAAAAAAAGCACCACAATTAAAAAAAACACACACACACACCCACACACACACACACACACACACACACACACGTGTGTTGTGGAGTGTGTATAAAACAAGAGGTACTATACGCCCCCCGCGTAAAGGCGAGGAGTAACCTTTTATGAGGATGTAACTCTGGTGGATTTTATCTACTCGCATGCCGGGTCAGGGGGCCCGCTGTAACTATGGACCTACAATTTGACAGGCCCATCCCATGGTGACCGCAGTCGGGCGATTCAGATCCCGTGTGTTGTGTTCGTCTGATGTCTTACTCTTTTCGGCGCTATTTAACTCCCTGGGTAGCTCGCTTCTGATATTCTACACACACACACACACACACACACACACACACACACACACACACACACACACACACAATGTAGACAGACAGACAGACAGACAGACAGACAGACACACACTATCCATCTTGTCATACTAATAACCCCCGCCCCCACCCGACTGTTAGAGCGGTAACAGCGGCAGTAAGGTCAATGTTGTTTCATAACTGAACCAGTTGTAGTAATGTACGCTCGTAAAACGATTAATCAACGACCACGAGGCCGGGGCGAGATAGTCATCTAGGCCAGCGGCCCGGGTGGGAAGACTCAAATAAAAACGTACTGGCTGAGTAAACACTAATAATCAGAGCTCAGGAGCTGTGTGAGAATCAAGGTGGCCGTCCTGGACTTTTCCGTCCTCATGAGCCTTATGGTTTCTGTGGACGTAAGTCAGTAATTTGGTGTTTTACGCCCAGCCTGTGGACGTAAGTCAGTAATTTGGTGTTTTACGCCCAGCCTGTGGACGTAAGTCAGTAATTTGGTGTTTTACGCCCAGCCTGTGGACGTAAGTCAGTAATTTGGTGTTTTACGCCCAGCCTGTGGACGTAAGTCAGTAATTTGGTGTTTTACGCCCAGCCTGTGGACGTAAACTAAAACAACAAGCTGTGCTCACGCATTGGGCAGTTTGTCCCTAATATGTCAACCCGACATCCGAGGACATTAAGCTCTACATCGTCATATTCATAAACACTAATGAGTAGACACAACGTGAGCCGGTTTGGCCTAGCGGTAAGGGCGTTGGGCTGGTAAGCAGAAGGACCTCGCTTCGAATCCGCTTCGGCTCTCCATTCTCTTCAAAAGTTGTGGTCTGTGGACACTGTCTTCTGGTGGTGACAGTGTAGCGATAGGTATATATATTATATATCTATATATATATAAAATCTCCCTCTTCCCCCGCCTCTACATCGCCTTACCCTCTTTCTGTGAGGGTAGAGCAACATTGAACTCGAACTTTGCACCTGTCAGAGGTCAGGGGCTGTGTGTTGAAAATGGAGGTGGCCGTCCTGGGTTCCCGTCCCTAACCGTCCTTATGGTCTGTGGACGTAAAGCAGCACTGAACTAGCTTTTCAAACGACAAGAAAACTGCCCGAGAGGCAAAGATTCGCTCAGTTTACAGGTTCGAGCTGACTGACTGATGATGTGATTTCAGTAATTGTGGCTGATACAGATGATGTATTGTATGATGCTAGTGAGTGACATTCACGTTCACAGGGGCGTTACGAAAGATAAGCGGTGAGCTGCAGAGCATGCGCAGTTTGTTTGACTTGTTTAACGCCGAGTTGTCTCCACCCGGACAGGTACTGATATAGTGATAGGGGGAACCGACCCAGATCCCAGGTGGTGTGTGTGTGTGTGTGTGTGTGTGTGTGTGTGTGTGTGTGTGTGGCGTGGTTGTGTGTGTGTGTGTGTGTGTGTGTGTGTGTGTGTGTAATACGTTGGGGGGGGGGGGGGGGGGGACACCTAACGCTACACTATCACAGTTACAACAGTAGGTCATCAAAATGACTTCTGCACGAAGATGGGCAGTGATGAGAGCAATTTTTTAAAATATGTCACTGACATCGCGCGGGGCAAAGTCACAAGACGGTGTCCACAGACCGCAACTTTTGAAAAGAAAGGAGAGCGGAAACGGAGAATCGAACCGACGGGGCGGTCTAGTGCCAACCACCCTAGCGCAAAACCGCTGGGCCAAACCGCAAGCATATTAGCCTAGCTTGTAGTTTGTAAGTTACACTGACAAGCATCAAATGTTTTCGTTCCCATACGAAAAGGAAGCGTCACTGAATCCAGTCACTGAATGTTGGTTTACATCCGGCACACAGCCATAATGAGGACTGTTATGGACGGGGAGCCCGGGACGGCCACCTCCACTTTCACACAGCTCCTGACCTCTGCGAGATAGTCTTTCAAGTTCAGTATTGCTTTACGTCCACAGAGACCGTACGGACTGTTAACTAAGGACGGGGAGCCCAGGACGGCCACCTCCATTTTCACACAGCTCCTGAGCTCTGACTGGAAATGTGAAATACAAGCATTAAATCAAATGTGTTTTCGGTTTCCATACCGTGGCGAAACGGAACTGTGTCACTGAATCAAGTTCAGTGTTGTTTTACATCCGACACAAAGACCATATTAGGGACTATTAGGGACGGGGAGCTTAGGACGGCCACCTCGACTTTCACACAACTCCTGAACTCTGAAACACCTAAGCACTAAATCAACTGTGTTTTCGTTGCCATAGGAAACGGAGCTGTGTCAGTGAACTTCACCGTGTGGCAATAATAACGCGCCGATGACAGGATCACGGCCGTCAGGCAACGACGTTAAGTGATTCGACTGCTCATCACTCATCACCCAGACAACGCTGATACACGCTGCTCTCCCCCCTCCTTACACCCCCCCCCCCCCCCCCCCCTCCCTTCACTGGCTACTTCCGTGCCTGATGTCCGGGCGGTCAGTCACTGTCCATCACGGTCAGAGGTCACAGACATGACACATTGATAGGCTTGGGTCGTCACTGGCCGTTCAACAGAACATAATAATGTTACGGTTTCAACAAGAATTTATATTAATATAACTTCAGCACTGGACAGGAAAACAACATAGCTCAACCAAAAGCAGATAACGGTACCCTGCATCTTTCTTTCTTTTTTTCTTTTTTTTCTTTTCTTTTTTTACCGTGTAAGTGTTGTTTTGCAGCCGCTTGAAAAGGGGATTACCCCCGCCGAAAATTCGCAAGTTGTGTTTTTGTCCCAATAAAATAGCATTAAGAAGAATATATAATTTTATATATTATATATCAACATGGTGTGTGCAGAGCTCAGGAGCTGTGTGAAAGTCGAGGTGGCCGTCCTTGGCTCCCCGTCCGTAATAAACCTACGGTTTCTGTGGACGTAAAGCAACACTGAACCTGATAGTGTGTGCAAAGTATGGGTATGATACAGTGATGATTGATAACAAATGAACCCGGCAACACCAACATACACCTCCCTCCCTTCTTCACTGGCTACTTCCGTGCCTGATGTCCGGGCGGTCAGTCACTGTCCATCACGGTCAGAGGTCACAGACATGACACATTGATAGGCTTGGGTCGTCACTGGCCGTTCACGGGGCGTGCAACCGAACATAATAATTTCATGGTTTCAACAAGGATTTATAAATTCAAGACACAGTATGGTGTGTGTGTGTGTGTGTGTGTGTGTGTGTGTGTGTGTGTGTGTGTGTGTGTGCAACACCAAGACTGCAAGATACATTCCTTGTACTTTAATCTGTCGAGAATAAAGGGCTTATGTTTATTAATTAGATACTCTCTCTCTCTCTCTCTCTCTCTCTCTCTCTCTCTTCCTCTCTCACACACACACACACACACACACACACACACACACGTCATTCATCTATTCATCTATTCATTTCGATGACGAAGCTCTGGCTGAAATCCCGAATTAAAGTAACTCAGTAAACGTGATGCTTAACATCCACAGAAACCGCAAGGCTTATTAGGGACGGGGAAAAGGGGGTATGGAGGATAGGAGGGTCCCCCTTCTTTCCTCCCGATTTGAGCAGAGTCTCGGTTTGCCAGTAACTGAGGGACGCCGAGACGATTGCGTCATGCTTAGTGCAGTGTCGGTCCTCACACCGAGTCCTGACTTAGATCATTTACGACCTGTCCGTGTCGTGGATCAAATCTGTGTCAATTTCCCTCTGTCCATAAAAACCCACCATGTCTCCGTCTGCCAATGTGAGCCGGTTTGGCCTAGCGGTAAGGCGTTAGGCTGGAAAGCGAAGCCGGGACCTCGGTTCGAATCCCGGGCTTCGGCTCTCCTTTCTCTTGAAAACTTGTGGTCTGTGGACACTGTGTTGTTTGTGACTTTGTCGCTCACAATGAATGAAACATTAAAATGTCTCTTATCGCTGCCCATCTTAATGCAGGAGTCGTTCTGGTGGTGACAGCGTAGCGATAGGTATATATTATATATATATATAATCTCCCTCTTTTCCCACCTCCATACCAAGCTCATCTCGTCTCCCATCCCCCATTGGTTTTAACTATTTTATATCCAAGACAAGTTTGTTTTAAAGAATGTCCCTAATGTGCTCTTTAGCATCTGAGGACATTAAACAAAAAGAAAGAAAGAACACATCCATAGCCCCCCCCCCCCTCCCCCATCCCATCCTAATAAGCCTTGACTATGGTGATGATGATGATGTGGAGCTTAATGTCTTCGGATGTCGGGTTGACATATTAGGGTCAAACTGCGACCAATGCGTGTGCATGGTTTAATGTTGCTTTACGTCCACAGAAACCATAAGGCTCATTAGGACGGGGAGCCCAGGACGGCCACCTCGACTGACTTTCACACAGCTCCTGAACTCTGTATGAAGCCTTGTGGTTTCTGTGGACGTTTAAAAGCATCATGTTTACGTCAGTGATGCTTACGTCAGTGCACGCAGTCAGACACTCTCACTGTCCTGGAGTTGGACGGTTAGTTAGTAGCGTGCAGTCCGTGCGAGTCGCACGCAGACGCAGACACCATCACGTGTTTTAGAGTTGGGCGGTAAATAACGTGCAGTCCGTGCGCATTGCACGCAGTCAGACACGCTCAGTGTGGACAGTGAATTGCGTGCAGTCCGTGCCCGATGTTGTCTGCCCGCAACTGGATTTGTCGACAGCTAGGTACAGATTTTGGATGTTAAACCTAAAGCCATTCATCTTCTTACAGGGCCACGGGGGGCGGGGGGGGGGGGGGGGGGGAGGGCGAGGCTGGACCCCCTCCTCCGCATAGCCCTTTTAAAATCAAAGTAACAAACGGCGAGGTTTGCAAGCATAAAGGGTGGTTGCTGTCTCAGTCACTGTGTGTGTGTGTGTAACAGTAGAGGGTGTGTGTGTGTGTGTGTGGGGGTGTGTGTGTGTGGTGTGTGTGTGTGTGTGTAACAGTAGTTGTGTGTGTGTGGTGTGTGGTGTAACAGTAGTGTGTGTGTGTGTGTGTGGAACAGTATTTTTGTGGTGTGTGTGTGTGTGGTGGTGGTGTGTTTGTGTGTGTGTGTGTAACAGTAGTGGGGTGTGTGTGTTAACAGTAGTGTGTGTGGGGTGTTGTGTGTGTGTTGTGTGTGTGTGTGTGTGGGGTGTGTGTGTGTGTAACAGTAGTGTGTGTGTGTGTGTGTAAACATGTACTGTGGGTGGGTGGGTGTGCGCGCGTCTCTCTCTCCCTCTCTGTGTGTGAGTGTTAACTGAATTGGAAGTCATACTGGTACAGTCGCACAATAACTCTTAAACAGGAAGCAAGACTAAAGTAAAAGACTTATAAGTGACCAGGAGCGGCCACCAACGTATCGCACAAAATGCTAGAATTCTACCCCTGCCTCTTCAGGCCCCCCCTCCCCTCGTATCTGTGATTGCAGAGTCAGTGTCTGCATCTTTAAACAAACAAGTAATAAATTGACATACAGCGACTGCACAGTTGACTGTATCTTCAAGGAAACAACTAACAAGCGGTTGCGATTGTAATTGTATTACAACTTTAGACAAAGCGGAGCGGCCCGTGACTGATCGCACAGTGACTGCATCTTTAAACAAACAAGTAATAAACTGAAACACCGCGACTGCACAGTTGGCTGGATCTTCAAAGAAACAACTAATGAAGACAAGCGGTTGTGACTGTATCTGTATTACAACCTCAGACAAAGCGGAACGGCCTAGTGTGAGCCTGCGACTGATCGCACAGTGACTGCATCTTTAAACAAACAAGTAATAAACTGAAACACGGTGACGGCACGGTTGACTGGATCTTTAAAAAATAAATAACAATAAAGACAGCGGTTGTGATTGTATTACAACTTTAGACAAAGCGGCTGTGGGGATAGCTCAATGGTTAGAGCGCCGGACTCTTGATCAAAAGATTGTGGGTTCGAATCTCTGCTGGAGCGGCGGGAGAATTTTCTTCTCCGGGGTCAAGTTTCTGTGCTGACTCTTATTTCGGTATCCGGTTCACCCCCGTGTTACCGCAGTGGCACGTAAAAGATCCCGGTCATTCTGCCAAAAGTGCGGGTGGCAGGTTACAGCTAAATACGCATGCACCTTACGTATGTGGATTTGCATGAAATGACATGTGCATGGTTGTATGGCGTACACAGAACGCGCCGAGATGGCAGCAGTTTCACGTGGCACCAGCCATGCCAGCGCTGTAAGTACACCACTTCGGCGGATATATTAGTCAAAAAACGCGCTATAAAAAGCTATTCACTAATGCAGAATCACATGCGAGCGCAGTGAGTCTGCTCGAGAGCGGACTGTATAAAAAAGCGATCCAACAACAACTGATCGTCGGTGACTGTATCTTTAAACAATCTCCACGGTCACTGATGGCGCGGGAGGGGGGAGGGAGCCAGTAATGTGTAATCTGAGACCCATCATTCTGTAGCCACGGTGACTAACCAACAGGTAACCAACCACCTGACTGATACAGTGATAGTGATACAGCCGCAGACTTACGTCTAAAGCCCTCTTACAACGAACGCACACTGCCCTGAGGGCCAGAGAAGGAGACTTGACCGTCATGATCTTGTTGTAATAGTAGTCTACATGTACTACACTAGCAGAGCTCAGGAGCTGTGTGAAAGTCGAGGTGACCGCCCTTGGCCGCTCCCGTCCCTAACAAACCTTCGGTTTCTGTGGACGTAAAGCAACACTCAATCAAAACTACACTAGAAACCCCACACAGGGTCCACGCAAGATCAAGAGGGGGAGGTGTGCTGGACTTTCACGAAGAGTTGGACAATCATTTGCGGGTCCAGGCGAGATCAAGAGCAGGGAGGTGGTGCTGGACTCTCAAGAAAGCCCAGCAGAGATCAAGAGCAGGCGTGAACTGGTTTGGCCCAGCGGTAAGACGTTAGGCTGGTAAGCAGAAGGACCTCAGTTGGAATTCACTTCGTTTCTCTTTTCTCTTCAAAAATTGCGGTCTGTGTACACTGTTTGTGACTTTGTCCCTCACAATGAATGAAACATCAAAATGGCTCTTATCGCTGCCCATCTTAATGCAGGGGTCATTCTGGTGGTGACAGTGTAGCGATAGGGATAATCTCCCTCATCCCCCACCTCCATACCCCCTCCCACCATTCCTAATAAGCACCATGTTTACTTTCAAGAGCAGGGAGGTGGAGTTCGGCTCGGAAAGTTGGACAACCCTTTGCTTCAGTTGTTCCTCAACAGTCGGTCTACGGCCATTGTCATTGTGACTTTGTTCCGCACAGCTGTTGAGACAGCGGTTAGCGGAGTACACAAGTTGCTTGGCACTGGCGGGGTCCCCACCTCCTTGACACTGACACTGTTGTTCTGGCGGTGGCTGACGGTCTCTTCGGTCTTTGCGGGCCGGAGCACGCGGATGAACTAGTAATTTGTAGGTAGGTAGGCAGTGTTGCTTAATGTCCTCGGATGTCGGTTGACATATTAGGGACAAGCTGAGACCAATGCCGAAGCATGGTTCAATACAGCTTTACGTCCACGGAAACCAGAAGGCTCGTTAGGACGGACAGCCCAGGACGGCCACCTCGACTCTCACACAGCTCCTGAACTATGAGTAATTTGTTCCTCCCCCGCCCCTTACAAGCCTCATGGCTTCTGTGGACGTTAAGCAACATGTTTACTTTTAAACCCGACACTTCTGTACTGGTCGTGATCTTGTATCCAATGGGCTACACTAAAAAAACCACACAAAGTGCTGTACCAGTCATGATACTGTATCCATAGGTATACACTAGATACCCCCCCCCCCCCCCACACACACACACACACACTTGTGTACTAGACTAGTCATGATCAGTCCCGTATCCTTAGGTGTCTCTAGAAACCCCACACTTTTGTCAAAACTAGTGATTTCGTATCCATAGTGATGTCTACACTAGAAACCCACACCTCTGTACTAGTCATGATCTCGTATCCGTAGGTCTGCACTAGAAACCCACACCTCTGTACTGGTCATGATCTCGTATCCGTAGGTCTACACTAGAAGGCCACACCTCTGTACCGGTCATGATCTCGTATCCGTAGGTCTACATTAGAAACCCACACCTCTGTACTGGTCATGATCTCGGTGTATCCGTAGGTCTACACTAGAAACACACACCTCTGTACCGGTCATGATCTCGTATCCGTAAGTCTACACTAAAAACCCAGAAACCCAGCCCAGTATTGAGTAATTCCTGAAAAATAGCCCAATATTGAGTAATTTTTTAAACAGTCCAATATAAATTTTTGAAACAGACCAATATTGAGTAATTCCAGAAACACAGCCCAATACTAATTCCTGAAGAAGAAAAAAAACAGCCCAATATTGAGTAATTCCTGAAACAGCCCAATATTGAGTAATTCTTAAAACACAGCCCATATTGAGTAATTCCTGAAACAGCCCAATATTGAGTAATTCTTGAAACAGCCCGATATTGAGTAATTCTTAAAACACAGCCCAGTATTGAGTAATTCCTGAAACAGCCCAATATTGAATAATTCTTAAAACACAGCCTAATATTGAGTAATTCCTGAAACACAACCGACCTTGCAGGCAGCTCTCCCAGCTTATCGGCTTGGCTCCGCCGCAGTCAGTAAAACCAGTGTGCATACTAGCTTACAGTATCAACAGCAGCATAGTATATCTGGTCGCGTGCTATCTCCTTGAGACTGGGCCTACAGGCAACAATCGGCGATACTGACGGGTCGGTGCTGACAAGACGTCCACACTTGAATAGCCAGGGGCGCGCGGCCATGCATGATTAATAGCCAGGCATGCAGCTCACTTGTAAGGTCCACGGATAACGGATGCAACGCAAGTGATGCTGAGACGTGGGTACAGGGATGTCAGTGACGGGTTTACAGCTACTCACGCGACAGTTGAGGTGTGTGAGTGTGTGTGAGTGTGTGTGTGTGTGTGTGTGTGTGTGTGTGTGTGTGTGTGTGTGTTTGAGAGAGAGACAAACAGAGACTAAGTAACTTGGTGTTTCAAGTTACGTCCAGAGAGAGAGAGAGAGAGAGAGAGAGAGAGAGAGAGAGAGAGAGAGAGAGAGAGAGAGAGAGAGAGAGAGAGAGAGAGAGAGAGAGAGAGACGGCCAGGCTGAGAGAGTAGAGTCAGTGCGGTCCGGCCGTAGCACCAGCAGTACTTACTAAACATATAAAAGGTTCAAAAGAACCCTATTTATTAGGACAAAACACAACAATGATGCGAATTTTCAGTCGGGGTAATCCCATAAAACTTAGCTTGATAAAGGGGATTACCCCCGGAAACTGAACAATCAGCTACAGATAACGATGAAAATGACAGCAGAACTAGGACTGACACTGCTTTTCATTGGTTGAGTTACGTTGTTTTCGTGTCAAGTTTTACGTTTTAACGGTGAGCCCGACTGGGAAGTACTTATTAAGAGAGCACTTTTGAGCAGCCGGGGTATGTGAGTCAGTAGTTACTGATGCGTAGCGTGTTTGTCGGGGCCGTAGACATGTGGAGTCTGTACTTCTTTTTATTGATTACGGGACACGGCTCCTACTTCAGCTCTGTACAAGCTAGTGAACTGCCCTCGTCAGTTCCTCACAGTCAGTGGCAGTGTCAGTGAGAACGAGACTGACAACCGGCGTGCAACAGTTATTGACAGCCGTCCGGCCTGTAACTGACTTACCTGTATCCATGGCGACCGGGCTGGCGCAGAATCCTCAGCTTCAAGTCCCGTCAGTGGAAGACGAACACCGTACTGAGTCCGCGACTGAGGTGGCAATATAAGACACACTGAGTAAACACAGCCGGCTGCTGCTGCATTCAGTAAGATCTTCCAGAGATTCAGTTAAAGATTAGACTGATTCTGTGCACAAGACGTCAGTTGCATGGGATAGCTGTCAATCAGTCAGGATGACTGGAAAGTGATTGTAGTCTAGGTTTCATCTCAGTTCCGGCGAATTTTTTTCTTCTTCTTCTTCTTCTTTTAAAAAAAAAAACCCGAATAGTCCACACTTGATCAGTAAATACCCGCTACTATACACTGACTTTCGGTCTGTGAACAAACTGGTCCGAACACGTGTTGGCTTTTGAAGGTCTGACCGCCACGAACGGCTCCACCTGCATCCCGCTGTTGCACTTGCACACACTGACATGTATGCTCCGTGATGGAGCGTGTCGTCAGCTGAGGCAACACCGCCACGCGGACAGCGCGCGCCGTGTTTATCGCCACAAGCGATCTCATTGGTTGGGGGTCAGCCCGTTGTGTTTTCATTGGCTGAAAGGGGGATTCGCGGGAGCTAAATTTGGAGCTTGCAAGCACGCGCATTGAAGCGTGGAGTGGGTGGGTCTGAGGGTCTCCCCGGCCAAGTTTCCATTGACCCGTTGTTCTGTCTTGGAGCTGTGTGAGCTGATTTCACATTCACTGGCTTGAGTCGAGGCTGATGTGACGCGCTGATGCGATCATTATTTTAAGGCAGAGACATTAATCCTTTAGTCTAAAATAATGCCTGTCTTTGTCAGTCTCGTTTCGCCCAAGCACTAATGAAAATGTCTTCTGGCTCCCCCCCCCTCCACTCTGCCTCCTCCCTCCCTCCCCCCCCCCCCCCCGTCATCTCCGGATAAAGTTAGGCTATGCGTTCTTTCTCTCTCAGTATCTGTGTGTGTGTGTGTGTGTGACAGTGTGTCACTGTGTGTGTGTGTGTGTGTGTGTGTGTGTGTGTGTAGAGTGTAGAGTGTGTGTAGAGTGTAGAGTGTGTGTGTGTGTGTGTGTGTTGTGTGTGTGTGTGAGTGTGTGTTGTGTGTGTGAGAGGGGGGGGGGTAAAAATCTTTATTTACGAGGGTAACAGACAAGCATGTGTGCTTTTGACATCCAGTCCTCGCCCAAACAATGGACTACTAGATCTAATTATACACTTACATATTTTCTAATCTACAACACACATGGAACAAATGAAGTTTATTAGACGTCAAACATGATATGAGACAGGCAGGAATGAAGGTGGATACATGGGGCTATGAAATCATCAGTAGCAAACATTATTTGGTGGGTAAATGCGTGATAAATGGGAGACACAATGGTAGAAAGTTTCAGGCGGGTTACAGTCACCAAATATAGCATGCAATGCCAACCAGTTAGAGAGAGAGAGAGAGAGAGAGAGAGAGAGAGAGAGAGAGAGAGAGAGAGAGAGAGAGAGAGAGAGAGAGAGAGAGAGAGAGACAGACAGACAGACAGACAGACAGACAGACAGACAGACAGACAGACAGAGACAGACAGACAGACAGAGCACAGAGACACACACAGAGAGACAGAGAGAACGCTGAATGTTTTATTGATTAGGTCTTGGGCCCATTTCAGTGGAACACTACCGCAGATAGACAGACAGTGAGACAGACAGACAGACAGACAGACAGACAGACAGACAGATATAGACAGAGAAAGAGACTGAAAAAGACAGAGACAGAGACAGAAACAGAGACAGAGAGATTAGCTTTCTCAGTCGCAGTCAGTCTCTGTCAGTTTGTCTCTGTCTGCTTGTCTCTCTCAGCCTCAGTACCTCGGCCTTTGTCATAGTAGTTATAGATGTATTTGTAGGTTAACTTCAAAGTATACACTGTAGTGTTACATAGTAATGGTTTCTGTTATCGTTCGTCAGTATTTTATTTTGAGGTATTGAGACTTCTTCTGTGCTTGTACAACAGAGTATCATCATCATCATCATCATCATCATCATCATCATCATCATCATCATCATATCACCATCGTCATCATCGTCATCGTCGTCGTCATCATCATCATCATCATCATCATCATCATCATCATCTTGTCTCTGTGTGTCTGTGTCTGTGTCTGTCTCTGTCTGTCTGTGTTTGTCTCTGTCTCTGTCTGTCTGTCTGTCTCTGTCTCTCTCTGTTTGTATACTGAGTGACGTATGCAATGTGTACAGCTGACGCTGGGTTGAACACGCAAGTTTTTGTGCGCAAGGTTTTCAGTTCCGTATGTAAATTTCCATTCATTCATTCATGTTTCATGTGTATGCAGATATAAACGATGTATTTTTGTACTCATCTATAGCTTAGCAAGAACTAGTTGTTACTGTTAGACAGGGTTGACTGAACCTACTGAAATGACAATCCTTGTAAATGTTTCGAGTTCACACACACACACACACACACACACACACACACACACACACACACACACACACACACACACACACACACACACACACACACACACACACACACACACACACACACACACGCGCGGGAAGGGTGAGGGGTGAGAGAGACGCTGGTCAATGCCGAGTGTGCCCCAGTCGACGGTGTCTGGCCTGGTAGTGTGTGGAGCCGCTCGGCATCAGTCATGATGAGATAAACACGGAGAGAAAGGAACTTAATAATGGGTTGGGTGGCGAAAGCCAAACTAGCAGGGGTGGTGTGTCGGGTGGGGGGTGGGGTCAGTCGCGGTGGGGGTCGGGGGGTCGGGGAGGGCCTCACACTCCGAGCATCGCTTTCCGGCACCTTCCTCCAAACTCTGCCAGATTTGATTACGCCACAGAAGGGACACTCTTTATCTCCGCGCAGCTGTCCACCGACGCGTTCAGCGCCCTCCGAAAGGTTCGGGTTTAATAAGACTGCGAAAGCAACATAGCGTCCAAGCACGCACGTATCTGAACACGAGACACATCCTTCCCGAGTAAAAAAAGAAAGAAAAAAAGTTCCGTCTCGACTTAAACGATTTTGGTTTTTTATTTCAGCTGGCGTAAAGAACATGGTCAGTTATAAAAGAAACGTCTGATATAACTTGAGTTGTCTGTATCAAACTTACTACTGTTTGAGCACCACCACCACCACCAACAACAACATAACTGCTCGTTAGCTGACAGTTTTCTGGAACCTATAAATGCGGCAGTGGCCGTTGAAGGAAGGATGTGTCACGGTAGTTCAGGAGCTGTGTGAGAGTCGAGGTGGCCGTCCTGAGCTGTCCGTCCTAACGAGCCTTCTGGTTTCCGTGGACGTAAAGCTATATTGAACCATGCTTCGGCATTGGTCACAGCTTGTCCCTAATATGTCAACTGACATCTGAGGACATTAAGCAACACTACCTACCTAGGAAGGATGTGAGCCGATTTGGCCTGGCGGTAAGGCGTTAGGCTGGTAAGCGGAAGGACCTCGGTTCGATTCCGCTTCGGCTCTCCTTTCTCTTCAAAAAGGTTGTGGTTTGTGGACACTGTCTTGTGACTTTGTCCATCACTTCCCGGCTACTGAAACATTAAAATGGCTCTCATCGCTGCCCATCTTAATGCAGAAGTCATTCTGGTGGTGACAGTGTAGCGATAGGTATATAATCTCCCTCTTCCTCACCTCCATACCCCCTTCCCCCTTCTCCCCGTCCCTAATAAGCCGTACGGTTTATGTGGACGTTAAGCACCATGTTTACTTTACGTAGGAAGGATGTGCGACATTAAGAATCACTTCATCAGGAAGGATGTGCGACATTAAGAATCACTTCATCAGGAAGGATGTGCGACATTAAGAATCACTTCATCAGGAAGGGTGTGCGACATTAAGAATCACTTCATCAGGAAGGATGTGCGACATTAAGAATCACTTCATCAGGAAGGATGTGCGACATTAAGAATCACTTTATCAGGAAGGATGTGCGACATTAAGAATCACTTCATCAGGAAGGATGTGCGACATTAAGAATCACTTTATCAGGAAGGATGTGCGACATTAAGAATCACTTCATCAGGAAGGATGTGCGTCAAGAGCTCAGGAGCTGTGTGAGAGTCGAGGTGGCCGTCCTGGGCTCTCCGTCCTAACGAGCCTAATGGTTTCCGTGGACGTAAAGCAATATTGAACCATGCTCACGCATTGGTCTCAGCTTGTCTCTAATAATATGTCAACCGACATCCGAGGACAGCAGCAACAGCAGGAAGGATGTCGTAAACCAGTGCTTGGAGTTTGGCAGGGCCTCAGCCAGTCTGACATCAGACTCTTTGTTCATCCATGCGTGACAGGGCCACACTCGGACAGATGGAACTGATAACGTCATGAGTCTTCCGTCACACCGACTGGAGAGGTCCGGCGGTCTGGGCCTTTGAAGTGTAAGCAGGCAGCCATGACGTAAGCCCGTTTCCGGCGCGGCAGTGCCGTGCCTGGTAAGCACATGGTCCAGGGCTCGAGTCTGCATCAGCAGCTGATCTCTGCTTTTCTTGACTGTGTTCCTCCCGCCATCCCCCCCCCTCCCTGCCCCCCCCCCCCTCTGCCCCCCCCCCTCTCCCGCCCCCCCCCCCCCCCCCCCCCACCGGTCCCTTCTGGGCACCCACCACTCACACACGCACGCACACACAGACACAGACACACGACACACAGACACACCACACACACACCACACACAACAACACACACCACACACACACACACACACACAACACAACACGCCCAGCGCCGCGCACACACACACACACACACACACACACACACACACACACACACACACGCTAGCACACACCACGCACGCACACACACAGACACACCAGACACACACACACAACACACACACACACACACACACCACGCCGCACACACACACACACCACGCACACACACACACACACACACACACACACACACACACACACACACACACACACACACACACACACACACACACACACACACACACACACACACACACGCACCCCTCCATACAATCAAAAGATAAAAGGAAAAGCTTAGTCTTGTCTTAAACTAAAGCTGGCCTGGCTAAAACCTAAGATACATATGCTTGGCGGTCTGCTGATAATAAACGGCACACTGTCAGCTCAGCTGTGCACACATATGTGTACACACATTTCTCTACACGACACGACATTACATATATCTTCGTTCTTTAAAAGAAAGATAGATATAAATATATACGCATGGTCTACTGGTAATAAACGGCACACTTGGAGCTCCGTTGTGTACACATATGTGTACACGACATTACCTATATCTTTGTGCAAATGCAGGGAGCACCTTGTAAATGTTTGATTAAAATTTTTTTTTTAAAGGGTAACAATGTACAGAGAGAGAAGAGAGAGAGAGAGAGAGAGAGAGAGAGAGAGAGAGAGAGAGAGAGAGAGAGAGAGAGAGAAGAGAGGGAGAGGAGGGGGGGGGGGGGGGGGGGGGGGGGGGGGGGGGGGGGGGAGGGTGGGGTTGGGACAGCCCTTTTACATACAGCACGGTCGCATCAATACTGAATATCTGGTTCAGTATTTTCAAAGAGAGAGAGAGAGAGAGAGAGAGAGAGAGAGAGAGAGAGAGAGAGAGAGAGAGAGAGAGAGAGAGAGAGAGAGAAGGAGAGAGACAGACAGACAGACAGACAGACAGACAGAGAGAGACAGAGAGAGGGGTTGCAAGGAAACCAAGCAAAGAAACCAAAACAAACCTTGGAGGGGGGGAGGGGGGGGGGGGCTGGGGGGATAAAGAAAAGAAGAAGAAAAGTTAAGCTGGGCATGCTCCATCAAAACGAACCGTCGCAAAATTTCGGTCCGCACACGTTTCGCCAAACCGTGAACATGTAGTACCTCGAAGCCATCAAGGAACCCAAGCGCGGGTTGGTGACACTTTTACGTCACAGACCCGAGGTCAGTGTCACAGCGCGGTTGTCGTCCTTACCGGAAAACGACAGTGCCTTGAAAGTGTACACAAAACAAGAGGGAGGTTGACGATTTGGATCTTTTGAGGGTAAGTATTGATCAATTTGGATGTTTGTCGAGCACTGTGGTTGTGCCAGATCAAGTTTTGTCACTAATTAGTTAACACTTTCTTTGGGATGTTTTAAATCTGTATACATGTGCAAACATTGAGAACTTTCGCACAGCTTTGCTGCAGGCCTGATGGCATTCCGCGCATTGTGTGGCACTGACAGTGACTCTATGACAATGGCAGTGATGATAGTGACATCAGCACACAGATAAAAGAACTCGAACGTTTGGGGAGTAAATTATATTGATTATCTTCAGGTCGACGCGTACCCAAAGTCTTTGGCTTTCACTGGCAGACTGACAGTGCTCGATCAGATTCGGGAGACAGTCGTTCCCAAACTGACATCAAACTCAAAGAATAATAGATCTTGTGTGTACTGATAAAAACTCCGGGTATGAAACTGTTGTGTTAGTGGGAATTACCAAGTGTAAACTGTGGCAACGTACACTGCAGCGTCAGCAGTATATCACTAGTTATCACAACTCTGGCAAGATTTGTCTAAAAAAATATTTCAATATCAGAATATGCATGCACAGTAGGTCACCAGACCTGTCAGACCAGTTAAGTCAGGACTGGTGCAATGGTTTTGTGTCGAGAGCCAGTTTAGCCTAGTGATAAGGCATTAGGCTGGTATGCAAAGGGGCCTTTGTTCAAATCTGCTTTAGCTCCTTTTTCTTCAAAAGTTGTGGTCTGTGGACACTGTATTGTTACTGTCCCTCACAATTAATGAACCATTAAAATGGCTCTCATCGTTGCCCATCTTAATGCAGGAGTCATTCTGGTGGTGACGGTGTAGTGGTATCTTGATCTTGATGCGCACTATAACTAGCGTGATACACTGACAGTGACAGGACCCAATCTTGGATATAGCGTCAGCGGACAAGGGGGGAGCACCCAATATTTTAGGGACAGTGAGAGATTTGTGTCAAAGCTTTCTAATGTCTTGCTGCTAACTGTTTCCTGTTCTAAGTTGTTCCAGTCGATGGTAGTTCTGGGAAAGAAAGAATATCTATAGACAGCAGTTTTTGTAGGATCTACTCTATAAGTATAAGTATAACTGCGTGAGTTGTTCCTTGCGTGGTCTGTCACTATATATTTGTTGTCTTTTAAAGTCCATTTGGTTCCTAGGTTTGATCAGTCTTGTGTATATATATATATATATATATATATATATATATATATTATATATATACACCTCCATACTTCCTTCCCCACCCCTAATAAGCTTTATTGTTTCTGTGGACGTTAAGCACCATGTTACTTACTTACTTACTGGGTTTTCACTTTTGTACATATGTACACAGATGAGACTTATCAAACTCTGCAAAATGAACACTTATTTGTTTATGGATTAGCAGGAATGAAAGATTGATCCAATTTTTATTTTTTAGTGATCTTCTCTAGAGAGTTGCGTGTATAATTTGTAATGTAATACACACACACACACACACACACACACACACACACACACACACACACACACATCAGCAGCATATTGCAGATTGTGAGAGGGTTCAGTCCTGAAGATGATCCTTTTCTGCCTGTGTCTGCTTGATAACTTTTTTTCAGCAAAATTATTCAAAAATCTTTTTTGTACATTATTAATTATGTAGTGCTAAAAGTAGTAGTTGTTATTATGACATGATTGTGAGGATATCTTTTTTCAGTTTTGATGCTAATAAGCAGTTAAAAATGATTTTTAAATTATGTTGAACCTTGTATTTAAACTTGTTGATGCATGTATCCTGCCAAGTAAGAATACTGCATATGACTTTATAAGTCAAAGTGAGATGTTATTAATAATTTAGCACTTCATAATTATATTATTTCTTATTTTGTGATTGGTCTACATTGGTGTAATGTGCTTTAGTGTGGGTGCATCATTAACTCTGTAAGTCAAAGCTTAATGCATTGAGTGGTATAACACTGCTACGCAGGTCTGAGGTCCTGGTGGTTAGAGAGAGAGAGGAGAGAGAGAGAGAGAGAGAGAGAGAGAGAGAGAGAGAGACTTTGTTGCTTAACATCCATGGAGGTGAGTAGGCCTATTAGGGATGGGGACGAGTGGGAAAGGGGGACAGAAGAGTGAAACCTTGAAACAGGCGCCAGCCCGGAAGACCGAGGCTGCTGTGGGCCGCCGCCAGAACAACAGGATGTTAAGGCAGTGTCCGTCCAGCATTGCACAGCAACCCCTGCACCATGCAATTGCTGTCCCAACTGCTATGCAGAACAGTGACCACAGCATCACACAATTGCTGTCCCAACTGCTATGCAGAACAAAGTCACAAAGATAATGTCCGTAGCTCCGCCGTTGGGAAACAACTGAAGCAAAAGAAGTCCAACTCTCAAACCCAGCTCCACCTCCCTGCTCTTGATCTCTTCTGGGCTAACTTCTTTGTGAAAGTCCACCTCACCTCCCTTCTCTTGATCTTGCCTGGACTCTGTGCGGAATAGTGGTTATTGTGCCAGCCAGTGCAATGATTCATCATTCACCTTATAATAAATATAATTATAAAAAAAAAATAATCTGAAACAGAATGACTGCTAGTGTTCTAAAACATGATCTAAACACAAAAAGGTTGAGAATTTGCATATTGTGTGTCCGTGTCGTAATAACTAAGCGTTCTTTTGAACCTTTTTGAGTTTTGATCATTTACCTTGCCTGAAATCATATGATATTGATATATAACAGGGTTCACATTAACCAGTAGTTTCGGATATTTTACCAGTTAAGATCAGCATATATATATATATATGTACCAGAATAAAAATCAACAATAGGTCAGACTTGCCAGCTGTTATTTTGTTTGACTGGTTCTCTCCCCCCCCCCCCCCCACCCCCACAAAAAAAGAAAAGAAAGAAGAAAAAAAAGGAAAAAAAGAAGAAGAAGAAGAAATCAGAGAGAGAGAGAGAGAGTGCATATGTATGTATCCGGGTACAGTGATCGTCTGATTGGTTTCCATGAACCAGTGAACCACTTTCACCCCCTCACAGATGTCACACCAGTTTGAAAAATGTTTAGTATGAATCTGTGATCACTGTACAAAAGGTTTATGTACTCAGATTTTTGCTTTCATTTGCTGCAAATTAATCTCGCAGTAATGTTTGGTAGCAGACTAACACTGTTTTCACAGGCATGGGAATCTCCGTTTACACAGCTCACTTCATACTAAACAAGACTAGTTTGAGAGTGATTTTTTTTTATTCTGCTGCTGTGGATGTGTTGCATTCAGACTTAAAGAAACACATCCAAACACATAAAAGGTTGAAAAGAATGCTATTTATTAGCCTAATTAGGATGAACCACAACATGCAAATCTTCGTGGTAATCTCCCTTATCAAGCTGCGGAATGACACTTGAACAACAGTTAAACGGTGAAAAAAGATGAGACAGGGAGAATGTTGTGTTTTGTCCTAATAAATAGTGTTCTTTTGAACCTTTTAATACGTGTTTGGATCTTGTTTTAGAACGCAAGCAGTCATTCTTGTTTCAGTTTTTTTTTTAAAGAAAGGGATTTTGTGGGATGGCAGTTTTTTTACATGGTGCCACAAACTCATTATTTATTGTTAATATCAGCTGGCTGATAACAGCAGAAAATGGGGCCTTCTGAGTCTTTTGGGGTAGTGGTACTTGTTAGTACAACCCCCCCCCCCCCCCCCCCAACCCCTGCAGGGGATAACCCCCCCAAACAGGTTCGAGTCCCTGCAGGAACAGCAAGAAAATGTTCTTCTCCATGGTCAACTTTCTGTACTGACTCTTGTTTCGGTATCCGTTCCATCCCCGTCTTACCGCAGTAGCACGTAAAAGATCCCAGTCATTCTGCAGAAAATGCAGGTGGCAGGTTACAGCTGAGCAGACATGCAGCTTACATAATTACGTGGCTTTGCAAGAAGTGACATGGTGCATGGTTGTATGGTGTACACAAGATGCACCGAGGCGGCAGGAGTTTTATGTGGCACCAGCCATGT
>JABMCL010000990.1:100000-107500 GCA_018857735.1 Alviniconcha marisindica
AACAATTCCCCAGCCAAGCCGCTTAAGACTTGCAGGTCAGTAGGCAGAAGGTTCCCAGTACCAAACTTCAAGCCAAACTGGACAATGGTACCGCACAGTTGTATCTCATTGGCCGCTTTGTCAAAGTACAGCCAATAACAATTTGGTCACCCGAGCAACAACAACCACTCCCCAGCTGCGATGCTGACAGAGAGTGGGTCAGCAGGCACACGGTTCCCTGTACCAGCCCCAGGACAAAGGTACAATATCTTGGCTCCTTTCTGACCATCTGCTGTTCATCTCATGAAGATGCTGCAGTGGATGCACCAGCCCTGGCCTCTTTTGATTTGATGCCTTCAGCAAGTGCTAAATCCAAGTTTGTCAGTCTAGTCTAGATGCCTTTAGTGAGTGCTAAACCCCAAGTTTGTCAGTCTAGTCTAGTCTAGTCCTCCGGTAGGGCTGTTTTCCAGCTAGTTTTTTTTTTTTAACCCTCTTAAGTCTAAGATGTTTTACTCTCATCCTAAGCCTCTCAGCAATATGTTTTACTCTTGTCATAACCCTTTCAGCAAGGCGTTTTACTCCTGTTGTATCCCTCTCATCAAGACGTTTTACTCTGACTGTAACCTTCTCAGCAAAAAGTTTGCTCTCATCATAACTCTTTCAGCAAGATGTTTTACTCGCACAATGTTTGCTCTCATCATAACCCTCTCAGCAAGATGTTTTACTCTCAGTGTAACTCTCTCAGCAAGATGTTTTACTCTCGGTGTAACTCTCTCAGCAAGATGTTTTACTCTTGGTGTAACTCTCTCAGCAAGATGTTTTACTCTGGTCCTAACCCTCTCGGCTTGATGTTTTACTCATGTTTAACTGGGACCCAGACTGTGACAACCGACACAGTGCATGGATGGCAGGGCAGCCAGGCACTCAGGGGGATGCCACCTGGTGCTAGAGGTAGTCGGGTGCAGCAACCCCAAAGAAAAACAGCCAGCAAGGGTGGAGCTTGAGAACCACCTCTCCCTGTAGCCATAGCAACACCAAGGAAGAAAAACAGCCAGCAAGGGTGGAATTGTTGGGAACCATCTCTCCGTCTGGCCATGTGGTATTACAGTGATTGCGCTAGATGTTTTTTCAAACCAGTGTGTGATCACTACTTGCCTGTTGGGCTGGTGAATATGAAAATTAACCCCCCCCACCCCCACCCCCCTCCCCCTGCCCTTTTGTAAAACTTAAAGACAGATTTCCATTTCACACTTGGCCTTGACTTTGCAGTTTTAGCCAAGCTGAAATAGTGACAGCTTTGCTTTGCAGACAGCTCTGATCAGATTTTATTTTGCCTTCTCATTTATCACAAGTCTTCTTGATGATCACAAGTTTTTTAAAATAGAAATTCAGAGCAATAGTGGCAGAAGGCAAAATCATGGCTCACTTGACAAGTAGTGCTAGTGGTTTGGGGGCTTGACATGCCTGTGGGCTTCTCTTGCTGCCCTGAGCAACCGGGAAAGTTTCTTCTTCTTTCCCCCCCCCCCCTCTCCTGCAGCCTGATAATGTGTACTTCCATTTTCACATCACCAGTGCCTCAAAGTCCGCTTGTGACGTTTGTTGTTTTGTTCTTGTGATACACTGGTCGTGAACTCTACTTGTTGCTCCGATAGCCTGGTTGTGGTCTCAGCTTGTCACTTGGATAGACTGGCTGTGTTCTCAGCTTGTCATCGGATAGACTGGCTGTGACCTTTGTCTGTTGCCTGGATAGACTAGTTGTGGTCTCTACTTGTTGCCTGGATAGACTGGTTGTGGTCTCTACTTGTTGCTCGGATAGACTGGTTGTAGTCTCTACTTGTTGCTTGGATAGACTGGTTGTGGTCTCTACTTGTTGCCTGGATAGACTGGTTGTGTTCTCTACTTGTTGCCTGGATAGACTGGGTGTGGTCTCTATACTTGTTGCCCAGATAGACTGGTTGTGGCCTGTACTCTCTACTTGCTGCTTGGATAGACTAGTTGAGACCTTTATGTGTTGTTTGAATAGATCGGTTGAGACTTTTACATGTTGTTCAGATAGACCGGTTGTGGCCTTTACATGCTGCTTGGATAGACCGGTTGTGGCCTTTACATGCTGCTTGGATAGACCGGTTGTGGCCTTTGCATGCCACTTGGATAGACCGGTTGTGGCCTCTACTTGTTGCTTAGATAGACTGGTTATGGTTGTGGCCTCTACTTGTTGCTCGGATAGACTGGTTGTAGTCTCTACATGTTGCTCGGATAGACTGGTTGTGGTTGTGGCCTCTACTTGTTGCTCGGATAGACTGATGTTGCTCGGATAGACTGGTTGTAGTCTCTACTTGTTGCTCGGATAGACTGGTTGTAGTTGTGGCCTCTACACTCGGTGAGTGCCGGTGAATACAGTGGGGTTACCAGTGGCGAGCACGGTGCGGTAACATTGTGATCTGATGCATGTACTTTATGGCATATTGTACTCTGCAGCTTGCACACCTGCCAGCGTCATGTGCATGGAGAACATTGCACATATGTGGGTAATACACTTTTGGCAGACATGTTCTTAGTGATTGCTGTTTAATTTTTAAAGAAAAAGTAAATGGGCTACTTGGATGTGCTTTTTTGTTGTCTCCATACCTTGGGTGAGGTTTGGGTGTTGATTGTCTGATTTGAAGTATGCTTAATCCTTTTGTTGAATATATGTTCTCATGTTTTTATTTAATCATATCATGGTTTTAATGATTATGTTCTCGTGTGTATCATACAGTTATCTCTGTCAGGAATATTTATGCCTCAGACAAAACATCTGCCTGCTTCAGGCTAAATTCATTCAAAGCACACACGCATGTGTGCACATGTGTGTGTGCATGTTTGTATGCGTGTGTGTGTATGTGTGTACACACATAGACACACACGCATACAAACATGCACGCACATGCACACACACACAGGCACACACACACACACACACACACACACACACACACACACACACACACACACACACACACACACACACAGACAGGCACACACACAGGCACACACACACACACACACACACACACACACACACACACACACACACACACACACACACACACACACATACATACAGAGGCACAAATACACACACAAACACACACACATCACACACACACACATTGAGGCATATTGTATACCTTATGTGTGTATGCAACTTTTTATACATGGTAATTGGTATGCAAATTTGTGTGTGTGTGTGTGTGTGTGTGTGTGTGGTGTGTGTGTGTGTGTGTGTGTGTGTGTGTGTTACATGCATGTGTATATTTTCACCCCCACAAGCTGTAAGTGTACAACATCTGCTATTGGCCTTACATAGCTGGAATGAATTAGACAGTATACATCATCATATGTACCGTATACAGAATTGTTATTCGGTGCATTCCAGAAACGTGATCTTTGTGCTTTGTGTAGAAAATTAATGTCAGCCGTTGTTTCAGCTGTCACCCCTTCTTCCTTTGCTTCCTTCCTCTTTCTGCTTCTGCCTTCCTCTTTTTCTTCCTCTTGATAATAATTTAATAACAGATTATTTATGGTTCTCTATCTCATAAGAGCATGGAGCACTTACATAAGGATACACTCATTTCATCACACACACACTCATGCACGCACGCTTGCACATACCACGCAACCACACACACACACGCACTAACACACACACACACGCACTAACACACACACGCACATGCACACGCACACACACACACACACTACAAATACATGCATTACTAGTGATGGGTTGGTACAGTGTGAAGAAAGAAAATGGCAGATCAGTATGCAGAAGAGAAGAGGTGGGTTTTCAGTTTTGACTGAAAAGAAGCGATTGAAGACAACTGCCTGACACTGACAGGGAGAGGAAGAGAGTTCCAGTTCACAGGTCCGATGTATTGAAAGGACCTCTCTCCTAGATCTTCTTCTGTCTTCTTCTAATAACATATGGATGTTTCTATACTGCCACACGCACCCATGTATGGGCGGCCTCTGGACTTCTTCCTCTTCTGTTTCTCTTCTGCTGTTGCAAGTATGTCGTCTTCTTCTTCTTCTTTTTCTTCTGTGTAGCCCAGTTCCTTTCTTTCAGTGACACTTTTATCACAATGGAAGATCTGTTTTACAAGTTTCGAGGTCTTGATTGTTTGCTTCAAATGGTCACAGATTTTATAACTGATGTTTACTTAAAATTGGTGCTTGTACAAATGATCAGTGATAAATGTGATAGTCTTGTTTGTGTGAATGAAAACAAGTGTTTGTGTGTATGTGTGCCTGTGTGTGTGTTGTGTGTGTGTGTGTGTGTGTGTGTGTGTGTGTGTGTGTGATGTTCTGGGAGTTTTTTTCCTGTCCACTTTGAGACGTGACCAGTAATTTTTACAGGACATTGTATATATTTAAATTATATATGTGTGATGACTCTCTGTTTTTGTTGTAGTCATTTTTCCACAGTACACACTGTTCCCTACCGACAGCTTGCTATGGGGTGTGGTTTTGTTTGTCAGTGTTGGAGTTTTAGTGTCACATGGTACAGCTCAGCCCCTCATCAAAGACTCTCTTGATGATCGACCACCCCTCTTTTTTAGGGTGGTGTTAGAACAGGGGTGCCACTGTGTTACTGATGGCCAGCATTGTGCAGATGCTAGTGAAACGACACCTGAATGTTGCCAGGGCAGCTGTTGTAGGCTGTTATTCATGAAGTACTTTCAGAAGTTTTGCCAGGACAGTGGGTCTGTGATGTTGGGGAAATGTCTTCAGAATTTTACCTGGGGCGGTTGGTGCTTGCTGTTGGGGAAATGTCTTCAGAATTTTGCCAGAGCAGTTGTATGCAGCGTACAGAAAGGTTGCACCATTTTACTGGGTGATTTGATATGCTTCGTGGTTTGTATTATAGGTTTAGGGCTTCTACAGCTGTTGTTGTTTATGTTTTGTTTTTGCACAGGCATGCTGCATTGTTGTAGGCTTACAAAGACTTTTTTGATAAGGGCCAAATTGAAGGGACTAATTCTTCAATGATGTTTGAGTATGTAGGTTTTGCTACATCTATCTGTTTTTATAGTTTTGACTTGAGAAAGGGGTTTCGTATGCAAAGAGTTTTGAAATGCGAATTTGCTTTTTGCTATTTGCTGCTTGATCATCCTGAGATGACCATGCGAAGTTGGTAGGATGTTAAAATCCGGTTACTGCCTAGGTAAATCACATTCATTGGCGATGAAATGCCTTGACCACCTTGTACCTCCTTTTCCCGTACATCTGTACTGGTTATAAATATGTTTCTGACTTTGCTTTTTGTTTAGTTGATAATACCTGTCCTTTTTCTGTACATCTGTACTGGTTATAAATATGTTTCTGACTTTGATTTTTGTTTAGTTGATAGTATGTGTATGGTACACATTTTAGGCATTATTTGTGTGTATATGTATATAAATAAAATTATGTTTTGTGTTAGAACATATATCAAAAGCCACATATCAATGTACACGAAAAATCACATAATTGTAAACATTTGTGAAACCGTCTCCGTAAAACAAGTATGCCTTGTATTTCTTTAAAATACAGTTTGCGGGCTATGCATTTTACTCTCATCTATTCTTTGTTACTGTACACTACTGCATGTTCATGCAGCTTTGTTCAGACAACTGCGCAGATGTGAATATTAAATAAAAATTGGAAAGGAAGTATTTTTGTATTCTAAGTTGTTAATGGATTGTATTCCTCTGATTTGTTTCTTTGTCTTCCTGCCTTCTCCCCCAGTGTGTGTGTGTCTCTCCGTCTCTGCCTCTGTCTGTGTGTCTATCTCTCTGTCTGCTGTCTGTCTGTCTGGCTCTCTGTCTCTCTCTCTCTGTGTCTCTCTCTCTCTCTGTGTCTGTCTCTCTCTCTCTGTCTGCTCCACTTTGACTCTCTCCCCCCCTCTCTCTCTGCCTACCCATTATTGTATTTGTCTGTAGCAAGGACTGGCTGTTTTAATCTTAGTGCGAATGTTTTCAAGTTCTTTCTTCGCGGGTCCTCTCTGTGGGTCTCTTTTCTCTCCATCTCTTTTTCCCCTCTTTGCCCCCCCCCCCCCCCCCCCCCCCCCCCCCACACACACACCTTTCCCTCTCTCGTTGGATCTGTGTTCCTCTCTCCGTCACATACGCATGCACACACACACACACACACACACGCACGTACGCACACACACACACACACACACACACACACACACACACACACACGCCGCACACACACACCACACACACACACACACACACACACACACACACACACATACACTCGCTCACTCACACACACACGCTGTGCCTTTTTTCTTTTTCTTTATTTTTCCTTATAAACTTTATTGCCTTTGAGTTTGAGCTAAAAGCACTCTAAGATGTTGGCTTGACTGGGATCCCACGTGGTAATACAACTTCCATACACATTGAACTGATATTGAATTATTTATTGATTGATACATGAGCTGGCCAGTACAGGTGACTGGGTACACTGACTGAGGGATGACTCGTCATGGGATTCTGCCTCCGCCACGTGCTCTCCGTGCACCACCTGTGACCTAATTGCCGTCGTCACGCGAATTTCGCTCCGGGGTGGCGGAGCCCGGGGGGGGGACTCATTTACACCGGAAAACATTCAGACAAATTCAACACGAATGTTTCACCAACACAACTTCGAGACAGAAAAGATGCGTCCTTTGCCCCCCCCCCCCCCCCCCTCCACCAGCCCCCTCCCTCCCCCTCCCCAACACGACCAGGAAGATGACCACTCTCGTTTTTGTTTGTTTTAGAGGCCAAATCCCATGGCTCGGTAATAATGGTGAGTGTGGTCAGTACGCTGATGATGATGCGAGTATGAAGATGATCACAATCATCAGAATGCCTCAGTAAGGGGAAGACAATGTAATTGGCTCGAAATCTGTTGTCACCACACACACACACGCACGCACACACGCACACACCACACACACACACACACGCACGCATACGCACGCACGCTCTCTCTCTCTCTCTCTCTCTCTCTCTCTCACACACACACACACGCACACGCGCGCGCGCAATCACGCTCTCTCTCTCTCTCTCACAGACACACACACAAACAAACAGTTGCTGGAAGCATCATGGAAGAGAAGATTAGCAACCCAATGGTTGAAATCAAAATTGTGATGACGTCAAATAATTATAATGGGGGGGGGGGGGGGGGGGTGGTTCAGAATTAACTGACTCGGTCGATAGTACGTATAATCTTGCGTTGGACTCACAGACTGACATAGAATAATGTCTGCGGCTGGACCCCACTGAAGGTATTCTATGTCCCGGACAAGGGTGGACATTTTGGATATAGAAACGAAACGGGATTAAACCGATTCAAGTGCACGTCAGATACACGACTAGTTCACATACACTTTTCATGGGAAGCATCCCCACCCCCCAATAAAAAAGAAAGAACAAAAACAAACAAAAAGCAACAACAAAAACCACGTCAACGTGAGCGCATCCCCGGAAACAACTGAAT
>JABMCL010000990.1:112500-115000 GCA_018857735.1 Alviniconcha marisindica
GCTCTGGGTTCATACAGCTCCTGGGCTCTGGGTTCACACAGCTCCTGAGCTCTGGGTAATAATTATACGCTATACATACCCTAAGCTGTGTGGAGTTTATGTACCTTGCGTTACTTCGCATGCCAGGTTGTAGTTTTCTTAGTTATCATGGTAGTTATCTTAGTTATCATGGTAGTTATCTTAGTTATCATGGTAGTTATCTTAGGCGATATAGGTCTTGTTATGCTTACGACGTGTCGAGCGCTGTTAAATCCCTTAGTTCGTAGAGTGATGATACATTAATGCTGCGCTGAATCTCTCCCTTTGTGATACGCGTGTGTATGAGGCTCAAAGCGCTAGACACGTTGAGCTGAAATCAGCAACAGACCAAAATCAGCACACAAGGGAGCTAATCAGCGCTCGAAATGCGTAACACAAGTACAACAACAAAGACCTGAGTCGCCTACGGTAACTCTCACCTGGCATGCATGTAAATACAGAGTACTACACAGAAACAGTGCAGCTTTTTGCTGTATCAGGTAAATATCGAACAGCATGCCTTTCTTCTTTCATGTGCTACACAGAAGCTACACATGGTTTATTAGGGACGGGGACAGGTAAGACTTACTAGGGACGGGGGACAGGTAAGACTTATAAGTTAGGGACGGGGACAGGTAAGACTTATTAGGGACGGGGGACAGGTAAGACTTATTAGGGATGGGGAACAGGTTAAGACTTATTAGGGGCAGGGGGGCGGGGGCGGTCTGGTAGAGATGAATAGCACGTCCAAGCGCTCCGACCCGCAAAGACCCAAGAGACCGTCAGCCATCGCCAGAACAAGAAGGTTAAGGAGGCGGGGACACGACCAGTGCAAATTAGCAGCTTGTGTACTTCGCAAATTGCTGTTTCAACAGCTGTGCGGAGCAGAGTCACAGTGACGGTTTCCGAAAAGCAACGGCCGAGGACCAACTCATCAGCAAGACAATCCATTCATCCAGCTATGAGAGCCCAGCTCCACCTCCCTGCTCTTGATCTCTGTTCTGGACTCTGCTGTCTAATTGTGCTTGTTTCAGTGTTGCTTTACAACTCAGCAGCAAGACAATCCATCAGCTATGAGAGCCCAGCTCCACCTCCCTGCTCTTGATCTCTGTTCTGGACTCTGCTGTCTAATTGTGCTTGTTTCAGTGTTGCTTTACAACTCAGCAGCAAGACAATCCATCAGCTATGAGAGCCCAGCTCCACCTCCCTGCTCTTGATCTCTCCTGGACAATGCAGCATGCCCTCTCACCAGATCTGTCATTATACGGCTCTCTGAGTTAAAAAAAAGAAAAAGAAAAAAAGGCGCTCGTAACCTGTATGAAAAATTACGGTAATTTTTTTAGAAAAGAAAAAGAAAGAAAAATGCCCCAAACACAACTTGGTGACCAAGTTCATTCTTAACCTTAGAGAGAGAGAGAGAGAGAGAGAGGAGGAGAGAGAGAGAGAGAGAGAGAGAGAGAGACAGACAGACAGACAGACAGACAGACAGACAGACAGACAGACAGACAGAGACAGAGAGATAGAGACAGAGAGAGACAGAGACAGAGAGATAGCGAGACAGAGAGACAGACAGAGAGACAGAGACAGAGTGTGTTACAGACCTTTTGTCGGTGTCTGTCTCTCCCAGAGAGGAAGTTGTGAAGGCGGCGTTGCCATAGGAACTGCGTCTGGATTCCCGCCGCACTAACTCGTCCAGTGGGTCCCGGATGGACAGCCGCTCCAAGGTCGCCGCCAGACGCTCGTTTCTAAAAATACACACTTCCGGTTCAGAGTGACCGTTGTATCTTGTCTGTCTTCAGACAAGACTCTTGTTTCAAAGCTTTTGAATTAATTTCAATTGTTGTTGTTGTTGTTGTTATTGTTGTTGTTGTTATTGTTCTTCTTCTTCTTATTATTATTCTTACAGAGCATTATTCTGTAACTAAAGTTAAACTCGATCACATAAACACGAGGCATAGATCTGACCCAGGCAAAAAAAGAAAAAGAAAAAAGTTCCGCTTCGATTCAAACTATTTCGGTTTTTATTTGTGCTGGAAAAAGCAATGTGGACGAAAGAAACGCCTGATGTACTTTGAGTTGTCTGTTACCAACCTAGGCTACTGCAGTCTGAGCACCAACAAACGCAGGGGACCTATGGCCTAACCACTTATAGGATGTCGTTAACCAGTGCTTGCAAATTTGCGGCCTCTAGTCATCACTGACCTAACTTACCAATGGAGGGGGTGGGGGGAAGGGGGTTGTTGAGTGGAGGGGGGATGGGGGGGGGGGGGGGGGGCGGTAGTGCTGGAGTTTGTCATAAATTGAAAATTGAAAAACAAAACAACTATATATTTCACAGGAAAACAACAACCCCCAGCAGTAAGTGAAAGGGCAGTAGACAGTTTTTATTTATCATCGTTTGTTGGTATAATTACTGGCTGTTGGTTGCTTGAAAAGGGTGTTCCCACAACACACACAAACACACACACACACACACACACAC
>JABMCL010000990.1:120000-125000 GCA_018857735.1 Alviniconcha marisindica
TGATGACCGCTTTGAAATGCTGGTTTGTCCGCAGTAGTGGAGAGACGATGTTGTCACAGAGTTCGTAACAGCAGCAACAGTTCACAGTCTCACAATGGGTTGCATACAAACCTCTTTGAAGTTTTGCAAGGACATAAGCTGTATGGTATAATTACGTATCCGACTTCTGTTAATTCTTTTTTTCTTTTTTCTTTGTTGTTGTTGTTGTTGTCTCTTCTACTTCTTCTTTTCCTCTTCTTTTTTTCTTCTCTCCGCTAATCTGAAACAGAAAATTAACTCCCTTGTTTGTTGATACTTCTCTCCGCTGAAAGGCTTCCTCTCCCTTCTACTTGCTCTTTTCCTGTGTTTCCGGTCCTGCAGACACCCAACTCTTATTTTTTTTTTTTTTTTTTTTTTAACCGCTGTAGTTTGAATTGCGGCGTAGTTGGGAAAAGATCACCCGCTTTCCACACTTTGCACGGCTGCACTTTAAAGTACACAGCACACACTCGCCAGGGACACGGCCCCGCTGAGGGGAACTGTTGAAGCGATGTTTTACGTGCACAGAAACCGTAGGCTTATTAGGGACGGGAGCCCAAGACATCTACCTCGACTTTCACACAGCTCCTGAGCTCTGCTGAGGGAGAGGGAGAGAGAGTCTTGATATAGCTGCTTGTTGATAATAATATACCTACGCGCGGCCCCCCTGTCAGAGAAGACCGGACCTGCCGGAAAGACGATCGGTTTCCGTGATGTCTGCGACGTTTGGATCCACCGATGTTGGCCTCACGTGAACAGAAACAGCCGGCAAGAGACGAAAGCGGCACATCGCTATGGACTCGGTCACTTAGCTCTCGGTTCAGGTCACCTTCGTCAGGTCACCTCTCTGTTCAGGTCACTTCGTCAGGTCATCCCTCTGTTCAGGTCACATTCGTCAGGTCACCCCTCTGTTCAGGTCACCTTCGTCCGGTCACCTCTCTGTTCAGGTCACCTTTGTTCAGGTCACTTCTGTTACGCTCTGTTCAGGTTGCATCCGTCAGGTCACCTCTCTGTTCAGGTCACCTTCGTCGGATCACCTCCCTGTTCAGGTCACTTCTGTTACGCTCTGTTCAGGTTGCATCCGTCAGGTCACCTCTCTGTTCAGGTCACCCCTCTGTTCAGGTCACCTCTCTTCTTCGTGCTGCCCACGTCAGTTCCACCCGTTCAAGTTCAGTGCTGCTTTACGTCCACAGAGATCATAAGGACGTCCACCTCGACTTTCACACAGCTCCTGAGCTCTGTGACTTCAGTGTTGCGTTACGTCCACAGAGATCATAAGGACGTCCACCTCGACTTTCACACAGCTCCTGAGCTCTGTGACTTCAGTGTTGCGTTACGTCCACAGAGATCATAAGGACGTCCACCTCGACTTTCACACAGCTCCTGAGCTCTGTGACTTCAGTGTTGCGTTACGTCCACAGAGATCATAAGGACGTCCACCTCGACTTTCACACAGCTCCTGAGCTCTGTGACTTCAGTGTTGCGTTACGTCCACAGAGATCATAAGGACGTCCACCTCGACTTTCACACAGCTCCTGAGCTCTGTGACTTCAGTGTTGCGTTACGTCCACAGAGATCATAAGGACGTCCACCTCGACTTTCACACAGCTCCTGAGCTCTGTGACTTCAGTGTTGCGTTACGTCTACAGAGACCATAAGGACCATTAGGGGCGGGGTGTTCCACCCGGCAGGACGGCGAGACGAGAGGCCGAGGACGAGCGCTGACCCCACAGACGACAGACAATGTCCTTCCGGCTGACACGGTGACTCACTGGTAGCTATCTGGGGGGTGGAGACAGAGACAGTGAGTGGGGTGGGGGAGGAGGGTGGAGAATGATGATAACATGTTTAGACTTCAGGAGGGGGGAGGGAGGGAGGGAGGGAGGGAGGGAGGGAGAGAGAGAGAGAGAGAGAGAGAGAGAGAGAGAGAGAGAGAGAGAGAGAGAGAGAGAGAGAGAGAGAGAGAGAGGCACACACACACACACACACACTCACACACACACACACACACACACATAGAGCAAACTCGCGTTCTTTGTGGAGTCACGATCTCTTTCACTTAAGACAAAAACAGCTCGTTTTATGAATGAGGAGTTGTAATATTTGACTTTCCGTTTGTTGCCTATGTTGTTGTTGATACTACTACTGTTGTAGTGGTCGCTGCTGTTATTGTTATTGTTGTTTCTTTTGTTGTTGTTGTAATGTCGATGTTTAGAAAGCACAAAAACATTTCCACATTCTCAGAATACCCCCACAGAGCTTTCAAAAGGATGTGATCAATTTTGTTTAAATGGGTGTGTGTGTGTTTTGGGGGGGGGGGGGGGGGGGCGGCGGCGGCTGGAACAAACCCCTTACTTGGTGCAAGGAGAGGGGTAACCATGCTAATCTTCCTCTGACGAACACATCGCCTGACTGCCTCCAACACACGGACCACACACCTCTCCCTTTAAAGGCCCTTCCCCTCCCCCTCCCTGATCACTGCATAGACTCAAAAGATTTTTTTGATTGTGGGAAAACACACACACACACACACACACACACACACACACACACACACACACACAGTCACTTACAGGTTGACAGTGGGGGTTCTGCGCACGACCAAAATTGCTTGTCCTGTTTGCTTTAGGTCACCGAACCCTATCTTAACCCCCCCCCCCTCTCTGTCTCTCTCTCTGTCCGCCCCTCCCCCCCTCTCTCTCAATGAATACTCTCTCTCTCTCTCTCAGTGAATACTCTGTCTCCCACCCACCCCAACCCCCCTCTCTCTCCCCACCTGTCTCTTCAAGATACTCTCTCTCTCTCTCTCTCTCTCTCATCCCCCCCCTCTCTCTCCCCCCCTCCCTCCCCCCTCTCAATAAACCCTCCTCTATCTCCAGTATCTCTCTTTTCGTTTGAGCCTCCCCCGCCCCTGCCCCCCCCCCCCCCCCCACCCCCCCTCCCCCTCCCCCTCGTGCTATTGCTCTCCTTCCGGGTAGCCACGTCCTGGTATAACCGTTCCGGCTGACTGGGCGTTAAGAATCCATTATCTGGCCTATCCATCTCTCCAAACGTGGCGGCACTTTTAAATCGCAGTCAGTGTCGAACACCGTATCAGTGGTGGGCGTTCGCTGCGAATGGTGGTGACAATGACACTTGCACAGAGATTATCGAGAAGGAGGAGAGTCGAAACACAGCGACTACGTCTCTGCAGTCTTCCGGCCAGCGAACGATATCTCCGTTGTCCCCCCTCCTCCCTCCCCCCCCCCCCTTCCCTCCCGCTCCCCCCCCCCCTCCCCCGCCGTGCCCACCCCACCCCGACTCCCCTTGTCAGCAATGGGACACAGCCTGTTGTTGTCTTTCCTCGCAAAGTCTGTACAGTAAGAACACTGTGATAGCATCTCCTTTTTCCTCTGACCACAGAACCTGACAATTCCCCCCCACCCCCCCCCCCCCCCCCCCCCAAAGACACCCCCTCCCCCTCCCTCCATCCCCCCTTCCTCCCACCCACTCCTTTCGCGCTACCACGTCAACTTTCGGCCTGTTGAGGTCTTCCGTCAGGTCAGGGATTGAAGACAATGACCCGGCGGGCGGTGAGTCAATGAAGCGTGTCTGATGGCGGTGCTGCCCTTATCTCCACGCCCTATCGAACGTAACGGCTGATGACGTAGCTGGCACGGTCAGCCAAGCTCGACGGCACTTTTAAATCGCGGTCAGAGTCGAACACCGTATCACTGGTGGGCGTTCGCTGCGAATGGTGGTGACAGTGTAGCAATTGGTATATAATCTCCTTCTTCCTCCCCCCCCCCCCCCCCCCCCCCCCCACCTCCATAACCCCTCCCCCCCTTCTCCCCGTCCCTAATAAGCCTTACGGTTTCTGTGGACGTTAAGCACCATGTTTACTTACTTACCTGATGGTGGGAGGGTACCTATACCTAAGTTCGCTCGCTCCAAACGTTTTTGGACACTCCAAAAAGATGATCGCGCACCACCACCACCAAAAACAATATATTATATCCAGGTGGTGGGAAACTCGCGAGTACGGAGCCACTCGTTATTGTTATTGATCGCTTTTGTGTAGCGTTATTCTCTGCTCTGGAGCAGAGCCACTGCACTCATGTGGCGTGTCATTGTCAACGAGTATCCAGTGTCCACGGTATCCTTTCATAGCGCGGTTTTTGTTTGTTTGTTTTTAATGTTATTTATATTATATATATATATATATATATATATATATATAAAATATATATATATATATATATATATATACCGACAGCGCTATTTGGTTGTTGCATGGCTGGTGCCACGTGAAAACTGTGCTGTTTCGACGCATGTTCTGTGTACACCATACAACCACGCACCAGCTTAAAGTGTCACTTCATTCAAAGCCGCATTGGTAGGGTGCATGCGTGTTTAGCCGTAACCTGCCAGCTGCACTTTTGGCAGATTGACCGGGACTTCTACGTGCTACTGTGGTAACACGGGGTAGAACGGATACAGAAATAAGTCAGCACAGAAAGTCGACCCCGGAGAAGAACATTCTCCCGCCGCTCCTACAGGGACTCGAACACCGGACCCATCGACCACGAGTCCGGCGCTCTAACCACTGAGCTATTCCCGCATCCCACACCTCAACTCGTGTAGTCCCCAACGTATGTTCCAACAGTTTGGGGAACACAGTCACAAGGAAACGTACAGTGTCTACAGAAACATCCGGTTTAGGGAACACAGTCACAGTGTCCACACAAACAACCGTTGTAAGCAACCTAGTCACAAAGACAGTGTTCACAGAAACAACTGTTGTGGGGAACACAGTGACAAAGACAGTGTTCAAACAAACAATTGCTGCAGGCAACACAGTGACAAAGACAGTGTTCACACAAACAATTGCTGTAGGCAACACAGTGACAAAGACAGTGTTCACACAAACAACTGTGCAGAGGGACATAGCTATGACCCCACAGTGAGGAAGATGGGACAGTCGTGGACGCGGACGGTGTATG
>JABMCL010000990.1:135000-137500 GCA_018857735.1 Alviniconcha marisindica
GTAGTTTCCCGCGGAAGGTCTGAAAGTACTGTCCTACATTGCTCTGTATAATACTGACACGAATAGCGTACTGCTCTGGTGTCTTGTCTCTGTGCTGATAACATGGTGGCATCCCTTTAACTTCCTATCAGTATCAAGGTCAGATGTCACCGACATCCTTATGCTATCGCGCATTCTCACGTTATACCTTACCTGTACATTCACTCCCTCTGTCCTATCTACACATCCACCCCCTTCTACCCTATCTGCATATTCATCGTCTTTACCCTTTCTGCATATTCACCCCATCTACCCTATCTGCATATTCACCCCCTCCACCCTATCTGCATATTCACCGCTCCCCCCCCCCCCACCTTCCCCATCTGCATATTCACACCCTCTCCCCTACCTGCATATTCACACCCTCTACCCTACCAGCACATTCACACCCTCTACCCTATCGACATATCCACCCCCTCCACCCTATCCGTATGCATATTTTCCCCCTCTACCCTACCAGTACATTCACCACCTCTACCCTATCTGCATACTCACCCTCGCTACGCTATCTACACACGCACGGCCTGGATGCTATCTCCATTCACACCGCCTCCCCTATCTCCCACCGTGAAGCAACAATCCCAACTCTGTGTGTGTGTGTGTGTGTGTGTGTGTGTGAGTGTGTGTGTGTGTGTGTGTGTGTGTGTGTGTGTGTGTGTGTGTGTGTGTGTGTGGTGTGTGTGTGTGGTGTGTGTGTGTGTGTGTGTGTGTGTGTGTGTGTGTGTGTGTGTGTGGTTGTGTGTGTTTCGGTGCGTGCGTGCGTGCGTGCGTGTGTGTGTGTGTGAGTGTGTGTGTGTGTGTGTGTGTGTGTGTGTGTGTGTGCGTGTGTGTGCGTGTGTGTGTGTGTGTGTGTGTGTGTGTGTGTGTGTGTGTGAGGTTGGCTGGGAGAGAAAGAGAGAGAGAAAGGACTTGAATTGTTACGAAGAAAAACAGAGGGGACATGGAGCGCCTTTTTTCAGGTGAGCCCAAATGAAATATATCCACACCGACTGAAATCTAGGCTACGTAAGATCGAAAGAGGTCGAGACACAATCAAGGCAGTCACAACACCAACCCGGCTCTTTCATTCCCTTACGCCGACAACATGTAAACTATATCCCATTCCCCGACAGACGCGCAAGTGAAGGGTGCTGACGAACAAGACCGAAGACGTTTGAACTCGATCTCAGCCAGGCAGCGATTTCTTTTTCCGTCTTTTTCCTTCCCCGGTGTATGCAGCTCGGTTAGTCAACTCTTACTGAGTTGTTCAGTTCAAGGTACGGCCAGTACAACAGGACGGTATAGACTGCATCGCGGCCACAGGTTTGATGCGGGTGGGGGGGGGGGGGTGGTGATTGCGGGTGGGGGTGGGGGGAGTTGGGGGGGAGTTGGGGGGGGGGAGGGAGGGGAGTCGGTTGTGGGGGGACGTCTGCAGGTGGGGGTGGTGGAGGGAGTGGGTGGGCGGTGGTGGGGGGGGGGGAGGTGGGGGTGGGGATGGGGTGGGGGGGGTGGTGGGGAGGGGTGTGGGTGAGGGGTTGGGGGGGGGGGGGTCGTCGGCATATGGGGGTGAGTGGGGGAGGGGAGTCGAGCAGTTGTGGGAGGAGGGGAGGGGGGGAGGTGTCGGAGGTGGGGGTGGGGGGGAGGGGAGGTCGGGCAGGTGGGGGTGGGGGTGGGGGGGGAGGTCGTCGGCAGTGTGGGGGTGGGGGGGGAGGGAGGTCGGCAGGTGGGGGTGGGGGTGGGGGGAGGTCGTCGGCAGGTGGGGGTGGGGGGGGGGAGGGGAGTGGGGGGTGGTGGGGGTGTGTGGGGTGGGGGGGGGTCGTCGGAGGTGGGGGGTGGGGGTGGGAGGGGAGTGAGGGGTGGATGGGTGTGTGTGTGGTGTGGGGGGGGGGGGGGGTGTGTGAGGGGGGGGGGGTGGGGGTGGGGGGGAGTGGAGGTGGAGGTGTGGGGTGTGTGTGTGTGTGTGTGTGTGGGGGGGGGGGGTAGTGGGAGGGGGGGGTGGGGGTGGGGGGGGGTGGGGTGGAGGGTGTGGGTGGTGTGTTTGGTATGTGTGTGAGGTGTGTTGTTGTTTTTTTGGGGTGTGTGGTTGTGTGTGGGTGGTTGTGGGGGTCGAAGAGTGAGGTGGGGGGGTTAGCGGAGTAGGAAGTCTACATAACAGTTTTTCCTCATCAGTAGCTTAGCAAGGTCTAGTTGTTAGGTTTTTGACTGAACCTAAACTACAATCCTTGTAAAATAAAGTTTTCGAGTTCGAGTTTTCTCTCTCGCTCTCTAGTGTGTGTGTGTGTGTGTGTGTGTGTGTGTGTGTGTGTGTGTGTGTGTGTGTGTGTGTGTGTGTGTGTGTGTGTGTGTGTGTGTGTGTGTGTGTGTGTGTGTGTGTGTGTGTGTGTGTGTGTGTGTGTGTGTGTGTGTGTTTCGCGCGCACGCGCGGTGTGTGTTTGTGTGTGTGTGTGTGTGTATCTGTCTGTCAGTCTGTCTGTCTGTCTGT